>PVKM010034704.1:0-15465 GCA_004027735.1 Carollia perspicillata
TTTGCTTTTTTTCTAAGCTTAGGTATTATCTACAAAGAAAAAATTGTTCTCATTCAATTGAGTTTGCTGACTGATAATTCACCTTCTATTTTTGTCCTGCAAATATACAAAACCAATTTTAATGTCTGATATTACTTGCTACTATTTTCCATTCACACATTCAGCTACATCGTATACAAAATAAACTTTTAGTGGTGAGCTATGCAACCCGATCTCCTTCATAAATCACCTTTCTTTGGGGAAAACATGCTGAGCTCATCATCTGACAACCCTCAGGGCGAGTGAATTACATCTGACCACCGTTCCGTTTTCTTTCTCCTTGCATCTGACTTCACTGAGAATCAATGGGGGAGGGTAGGAAAAAGAAGGGGGCAGAGAACACGGGGTGGACAGTCTGGGCCCACCACTGCCGCGCCAGACACACTGAAACCCAGGAACTCCAAGGGACAATCAGGTGCGGCACTCGCACCGCACACGGCGCCTGCAGGCCGGCAGTCTGTGCGGAAAGAGTGGCTGCCAGGATGACGCGTGTCCCCCTTCCCGGGGCTGCAGCACCCCAGCAGTGCCCTTGTCTCAAAGCCCTTTACTCCTTTTGTAAAATTCTTACCCTACCTTATCGATCCAAGTCACCAAATATCAATTTCCTTAATTCTTTCTATTAAAGTCGCCATCCTATTTGCTATAGGCGTGTTTCCTGTCTCTATGGTCTATCCATACTTTCCTTTCCCTGGAACACCTCACACTTAAAGCAACATTCCAGGCCCATCTGATGAAAGAGTTCTGCTGACTGGATCTTTATTACATCCGTCTCCTGTGAAAAGTTAACTCCAACAGATCATTACTCTGGCCAGATGCATGCTTTCTGGACTTTGTGGGTTCTGATTTGTTGTCTTTATACTGTAAGTTATGAACAGGAACTATCCCGTTTCTGTGGTTTAATTCTGGGCTGATAAACATCTTTGGAGCTTGCTCTATCCATTTCATTCTTTCCAGCGTAATTTCAGCCTAAACCTTCCAGATCCAGAATGGCAGCCAGCACGTGAGAGAAGATCTTACAGGGTGTCCCTCACTGCGGCTAAGGTATGATTAGGAGTTTCCGTGTGAAAGGAGCCTGAAGAGAAAGACGGAGACCAGCATGTCAAGGAAGGCGAGCGCTGGGAATCAGTCAGCAGCCTTGGGCTCTGCCACTAACTCCCTCGTGATCCCGGGTGATCAGCCTTTTTCCTAAGCTCAGCTCTCTCATCCATACCATTGGTTACCTGCTCTTCTGTCCATGACTCTTCTAACTCTAAAGTTCCACGATTCCAGTTTCCCACACCCTTGGTTTTCTCTTGACCTTGCCCAACACCCTCCACTCCCCTAGCAAGGCTCCCTGTCAGCTGGCCAGAAATTTGGCACAATCAACATTTATTGAGCACCCGTGATGTGCAAAGCACTGTGCGGAACATAAATAGTTGTGACTTGTGCCCCCCCACACCCAAAGAGAAGCTAAAAAGATAAGCAGAAATGTGCAGAAGTGACAAAAGTAGGGACTACAGAGCAGAACACAATGATTAGTGGAAATGGCTGATGAGCTCGGAGAGGGGAGGCCAGAGCCCACACGATGGCGGGGGCCCTGCTGGTGCTAGAGGGAGGGAGCAGAGGGGGAGACACACACGTAAGAATGGGAACAGGCAGCCCTGCTTCTCTGCTGACCAGACCCATGGGACAGTGCCCTCTGCCTTGCTGTGCCCACCTTCAGTTCCTCAGGAAACTGCTTGTCTCCCTGTAGCTTCCCTGTATCCGGCATGGCTGTCAGCAACAGGAACTCCTGCTTGACGCTGTAGGCTAGGAGACAGAGAGGTTGAGATGCCTTTCATGGAGGAGCAGACACACAGGTCATTGCGACAGAAAAGACGCCCCAAAAGAAGACCTACGCAAATATGCCCGACTAGCATTTGAAAGGTGCAAAAGCACTTTGGTAGACGAGGCAAGTCTTTTCAACAAGTGGTACTTGAGCAACTGAACATCTATAGGCTCATGTGGCTGTAAAACTTTTTTTAAAACATAGGAGAAAATCTTTGGAAAATTGATAAAATAAACCTCAAAATAAAAACCACGTATCTGACAAAGGAGTAGTATCTAGAACATGTAAAAAACTCTCCACACTCAACAGTAAAAATCCTTCCAAATAGAAAGTGGGTAAGAAATGAACAGATGTTTCACCGAAAAGGATACACAGGTGGCAAATACACATGAAAGGATGTTCTGCATCATGAGCCATCGGGCAAATACAAATTAAAACCACAGGGAACTGATAGACCATGGGGAAAAAGTAGGGTTACAGTTGTTTGTATGGAAAATAATACAGTTAATAAATAATAATATAAGAATAAACTGTGTTTCGTGTATTCACAACTGTAATCCTACTTTTGCCATACCTTGTAGTTACAGAATAGCCACAAGGATATAAAGTACAATACATAGAATATGGTTGATAACACTGTGATAACTGGATAGTGTCAGAGGGGTACTAGACTTATTGGGGTGATCACTTTGTAAGTTACAAATGTCTAATCATGGGGTTGTACACCTGAAATAATATAATACTGTATGTCAGCTATAACTGGAAAAAAAACCCACCCCACAGTGAGATACCACTTCACACCTATCAAAATGGCTAAAATACAAAACAGTGAAAACACAAAATGCTAGCAATGATGCAGAGAAAATGAATCACTTATGCATTATACACGGCTGGTAGGAATTCCAAACGGCATAACAGTTTGGTCATTTCTTTACAAACTAGGCATGCAACTACTACACGACCCAGCAATAGCACTCCCAGGCATTTATCCCAGAGAAATGAGAATTTACGTTCAGCCACAGCCCTGTATGCGGATGGTTAGAGCAGCTTCATCTGGAACAGCCCCAAACTGCACAGCCTCAAATTGGAAACAATCCAGATGTCCTTCAACAGGTGGATGGCTAAACAAATGGGTATATCCACCTTGGAGCACAACTTGGAATACAGCAAGAAAAAGTAACAAACTACTGATACACTAAAGTTGGATGAATTCCCAGGGATTTTTTTATGCTGAGCAATAGAAGGTCACATACTGGATATAAAAAATTTTCCCTCATTTTAACTTAAAAAATAAAAAAAAAATTTCAATCGCACTTGACATTCAGTATTATACGAGCTTCAGGAATGCAGTACGGTGTTTAGGCATTTCCATGACTCGCGAAGCGGTTCCCTGGCAAGTCCTGTGCCCATCGGCACCACACACAGTCACAGCGTGGACTGCCTTCTCCGTGCTGTACCTTGCATCCCGTGACTGTTCTGTGACTACCAATTTGTACTTCTTAATCCCCTCACCTTTCCGCCTAGCCCTCTAAATGCCCTTCCATTATAATATTCTTAAAAAACAAAATGACAGAGAGGAGAGATCCGTGGTCACCAGGGAGGAGGAGCCGGGTGTGGCTATGAAAGGGCAACAGGAGGAATCCTGTGGTGAGGAAGGTGTTCCGCAGCTCGAATATTAACGTCAGAGCCCTGCTCGTGATTCCGCAGCACAGGTCTGCAAGACGTGCCCACTGGAGGGAACCGAGTCACGAGGGACATAGAACTCACTCTGTTATCTGTTACGACAGCATGTGACTCTATAAGGATCCCCAAATAAAATTTAAAAATTAAAAAATTTAGCAGTCATGTTAGTGATTACATATGAATGTAAAAATTCATGGGAACTGAGATGACACGAGAGAAATCTTACAAAATGCTAGCCCATTTGGAAAGTAGTAATTTATAGCAAACTGATTTTGGGAAGCCTTTGGGGCAAACTTTGAAGAAAATTTTCAGATTTCTATAATCAAGCATTTACTTTCAAAGCTTTGCAAAGTCTAATACATAACTAGAAAGAAAAATATATATGTAGCAAATAAAAGCTTTAAAATCAGCATAACAGAGCATGAACAAAGGTACGGTTCACTTTAAAAAAAATCAAAACCTACCCCCCTTAGGTCATTAATACCAACACTGTACATTCCACTGCAGCCCCCACCCCCATCCCAGTCCTCGCGTCCCCCCTCCCCCGCCATCACGGCCAGGAGAAGGCCCCCGCGGAAAGCCCTGATCTCATCCCTGCAGAGGAAGGACGAGAACATCTTACCGTGGCCCTGACAATAATAATCCCATCTCCCGCAGCTTCGAGTTAACTGACCCCAATCAAAATCTCTGTCACACACCTTCACAAACATCCACTAAATCTTTTCTCCATTTTCTAGGTTTGGGTTAAAATGTAACCTAACCAAAGCTGTACACAGGAGCTGACTTACACCTGCAATAAGGACAAAGAATGTTACACTTATGGTGCAAAATTAGATAAAAGCATCTGTGCCATCAGCTCAAAGCCGCTGAGTGCACTCTGAGCGCTCTGGGACCAACATCTGTCCCTGCCTCTTGGGCTTGACCTTACCTACCATCTGTGAGCACCAACGTGCTAATTAAAAAAGTAATATACTGCTCCTGTCTGGTCACTTCCTCTTCCCACAGTTCTCTACTATTGCTAGCACTGCAATGCTTAGCTAGTTCAACACAGTTCAGTAGGTTTCATAGAAATCTAAACTTCCTTAATAACGTTTTAAATAAGACAACGTATCCTGAATTCTAAACAACTGACTTATCAATGAGTTTTTAAAAAGCAACCTATTCCATACACTCACAAACACAGAGAACAGGCTTCATAGCTGCGGAACAGCTCACATACTGGCCAGTCATCTGCCAATTTTTAACATTTTTATGATTTTAAACTTCCTGGTATTTGCTCCCAATTCCCCTTGGCCCTGATTTGACTAGATCAAAATAATACTGATAGCACAATTTATGTTTGGTTTTTCCATTGCTTTGCCAAAAACCACTTATTTTCAGCAGATCCATTATCCACATTATAACCAAAGAGTGGTTCTCTGCCCCTGTCAACCCTCAGGAACAAGACTCCAGCTGCAAGACCAAGGATTCTGATCCTCCAGGTATGGCCAGGTGCCTTCAAAATGTATTAGCTCCCTTTGGTTACAGGCCTCATTATATTTACATATAATGTTTTACAAAATATCTTTAAAGCTACAAGTGACGTGCTGCTTTGTTTTCCTAGAGGGGATCACATACACTCATCTCCCTGACCACCCCTCGCCCAGCCCCCCAATGCCATCACTCCCAGGGCTCAGGGACAGAGGGCAGGCAGAGACAGTGACGTCACTGCCTCTGCCCTTAGCAGCTTACAACCAGGTTGAGGGGCTAAGTGGAGGAAGAAGATTAGAAGAAGTCAAAGGAAAGCGAGCGGAAAAATATGCCTACATCTATGCACCAGATGCCTAAAGATATAATTTTTTATTTAAGTCTCAATGTCCCAAGACACAAAATTCCCATGACTGAATGGGATTTATTTCCTTATAATAAAGCTATAAAGTTATTATCCCCGATCCTAGTTCAACACGACACTGAATTCTGTTAACTAAGGATAAGTTATTGCCACAAATATCTCCATAGCTTCATTGGTGAGCTGAACAGAGGCCTTAACACTATTAAAAACAAAAACAAACAAAAAACCCACACAAAACATCACCAACAACAAGGTAAGCGTTGCTTTAAACAGCAGTTCAGTTCAGGACAAATCTCTTACCATCAGGAACAGGCAGGTGAGAAGAAAACATGCACTCACTGAGCAGTTCTAGGACGGAGCCCATTTCCCAGAGAACAGAGCCAGAGGGGCTGCCCCTCACACTCCTGAGTTACAGCCGGCCCCTCCACGCTGGGACCAAGGACTCGCTATCTGCTTCACGGGAAGCGGACCTTCACCACAAATGATACTGCTGTGCTGTCAGTTATTTCCTTGTGATGCTCTTTCACAGTAGGCTTTTGGTTCAAAAGCTAAAATACTGTGGGCGCCAATGGAATAAATTCTAACACATGAGAAAATCTTGCAGACACAAGTTTACAAAGCTCTTTCAGTTTCCTGTTTGGCTCCAAGATCCACTAGGGGTTTTAAGTGCCTATTTCAGACAGAGGGGGCCCCTAAGGCTAAGTGACCGTCCCCACTACACCACAGGGCTCGGAAGCAGCAGATGCCTGAACCATCCCCACCCAAGGTCTTCTCTGACGGCCTTCAGGGGCTAAGTGTTCAACTTCTCCGGGCAGCTCAATCATCCAAACTGGCAAGACCCTCCCCTGCCAGTGAGCTCACTGCTTTCATGCAGAACTCAGCCATCTTTGTGATTCTAGCCAGGTACTCAGGGACTATTAGGTAAGATCCTCTGTGGTCGAGAGAGGCTGACCTTTGTCGTGGGCCCAGCAACATAAGGTTCTCACTCTGAGTTCAGTGCACACTGTGGGGCCGACACCACCCGCACTGGTGCTCCGCCCTCGCGGGGCCCTATCCATTCTTCCCGGAGTGGGAACGGGGGAGTGGGGCCAAGTGTGCGCTGGCTCTAGAGTTCCCCCCTGGAGTGGTCCACACGTCTGCGCTCCCATGCACGGACCACAGCATTGCAGGGTCAAAGGGAATGAGGAACTGCCACTCATCTTAAAGGGCTAGAGACACTCGGTTAGCAGCACTGAGGACTACCACACATCTTTTGTCAGGTCTAAAATCCCAAAGCATCAAATATTCAATAAAAATTTTTAAAACTAAAAAATAAAATCCCAAAGCTTTTCATCCTTCTCTGTAGGGTTTCCCTTCTTTTCCTCTAATTTTTTGTTCCCCTTTAGAAAGCCCTCTAAGCCTTCTACACTTTTCTGAAGGCAGTCAGCATAAAACTTGACGCATCACATCAGAATGGCACCTCACTTATCAGTGGCCACTGAGGAATGAGGTGTTCTTCAGAGAATCCAGAAAATACTATAATTCAAAACACACATCTAATTTAACTGTTTTTGGTGGAAGTCTCCTAAATATATCACCTATTCTCCTACTTTAAAAAGTAAACCATAAACAATTTAACCTCATGGCCTGCCCTTTAAGTGCCTCTGCTACCAGGTGACATTTAAAGGAATCCCAAGTAAAATGCGCAGACTCTTGGCGACATGGACTTCATCTTCCCAGCAGCTCTGATTGTCATTCAACTTCCCAGCTTTGTTCTACACTTAGGGCTGTCCACTGGGCCATACGCCTCGATTCAGACTCACTTGGCCTCTGGTTGGCCCCAAGGAGCAAAGATTTACAAAGCCCCCCAATATTCTGAAGTGCCAGGGGGAGAAGAACCACTGCTCTAACACTTAACAAAGGGTCTCCATTCTCGGTAACACGGAACCATGCTGGAACAGTGGAAGCAGAGTCCCAATGGTCAGGCTGAGATCATCGTCTCAAATTCCAACAAGACTCCCAGACTGGGCTATTGCTGTTCTGACCAAGGCGCCAGTCCCCAGGCTCAGCATGATTACCTGTGATGCTCCTGGCCACCCTGGACACATGAAGGTGTGACACTACCTTTCTGAGAATGTAAAACTCTCAGGTTCTCATGAGGGCCCCTGAAAGAGGAGGGGTTACTTGTGATGACAGCCCATTGGAGCCCCAAGCACTGAGGGCCTGATAACAGTTAGTAAGTGGAAACTGGCACTGAGAACTACACCCTGGGCTGATTTCAGGGCTACCCTCTCCTGCCTGCAGATCTGCCTTCCAACCTTGTTGTTCCTGGATAGACAAGGAGCATAGACCGGGAGCAGGAGATGGGGGCACCGGGCAGCCCTCAGTACTGCAGGGACTCACTCAGGAGCTCTAGGCAGAGCAGGGTCTGCAGCCTTTTCTGGTCACAGGGACAGCACAGGCCATGCAGCCACCAGGAGAAAACTGGGAAAATACTCATGTGGATACTTTTTAAAAAAGATTTTATTTATTTAATTTTAGAGAGGGAAGGCAGGGAGAAAGAGAGGGAGAGAAACATCAGTGTGTGGTTGCCTCTTGCTCACCCCCTACTGTGGACCTGGCCTGTAACCCAGGCATGTGTCCTGATTGGGAATCGAACCAGGGACTCCTTGGTTCGCAGGTGGGCACTCAATCCATTGAGCCACACCAGCCAGGGCTCATGTGGATACTTTTCTAATCTTTCCTAAGGGCCACCATCTGCAGGAGGATGTGCAAAGTGTTGTGCAAAGAATGCTGAAAACACCCATGGTCACTGACATCCTCCTTGTTAGGCAGACCTCACCAGGCCAGCATAACACTGCTCCTAAGCCTGCAATATCTCCCCTGTGCCTCGCCTCACTCTGTCTCTGAGAGGAGTCTCTCAGGAATTCACGAGGTCCATTACTGCACCTCCTTGCTCGGACCCAGCCCTTTGTGATCACTCCGAGAGCCTTGCTGTGCTCAGGTCGGTCTTAGAGGCTGTCAGAGCAGGCAGCATATCAGTTGGGAGGAAAAACACTAAGGACTAGGTAAGCCAAGGACAGAAGCATGACCTAGAAGCAGCTCTGCTGAGGCTCGGCTTGGTGCTCTTTATGTGTCCTGACTGCCCACATCACGTCCAGGGGAGTTAAAATCTTCAAAGACCACCAAATGTGCGCACATTTAAATCCCATTCTTTCTGATGTACTGAAGGTGACTTCCAAATACGTGGCCACCAGTGCGCAGCACCAACTGGTACCCAGGCACACTGAGTAGCAGCTCCTGATGACACCAAGCAGAACAAGGTCCCAGATCCTGAGCCTGTGGGACACCATGGAGGAGGCACCAAGGAACCCGCAAGAAAGCATGTTCTGCCTGCCCCCAAGGCGGTGCTGGGGAGACCGTCCCCTCCCATTCCACCTCCTATTCACACCTCTGTAATGTCAAGGATTCGGTTGCCATGACCTCCATGTTCTCTTCTGGAATGAAAGTCCCTGGATTCTGTGACAGAAGTCATCCACGCATGTACCAGAAACAGTATCACAGTGAGGTCTAGGTTAGCCAAAATTAATTCCACAAGGTAGCATACCTACCATCTGGGTCTTTAAAAGTCAAGGTGATGAATTTACTGGCCACCATGAACATGAAAATCACCCAAAAACACGCGGCCAACAGAAGCCACTGGTGGTGCATGTTGTCAAAAGTCAGCCATTCATTGATTTTCCTGGAAAACACAAGCAAAACGCTCCTGCTGCTTACAAATGCACCAGTTAAACAAAGGTAATAAGAAAGAACAGGTGATTTGGGTTAATAGCATCAATACAAATACTTTTAAAAACTCTTTATTGATACAGTGGGTATTTTGATTCAGTTTTTAACATTTTATTTTTAATTAATAATAACTTCTCAACTTGATAATTAAGTCAAAGTTAAAACACCTGAATGGAAAGGAGCCATATCCATCTGTTTTGGAATGTGTGATAAAATTTTACTTTTCCCAGATTTGCCTCTTGACTGCTTTCTGGACTAGGCTAATATCAAAATGTGTGTTTTTTTTTACCCAGCACCAGCAGGGGCTGCAAGCAGGTAGGCAAGAGGCGTCCTGCCAAGGGCTAGGCCTCTGTGGAGACAGAAGCCATACTGAACAACTACAAGCAGGCTGTTAGAATGCTGACTGGCTGACGAGATGCAGCTACGCCTAGAGAATCTGTACACAGGGGAAATGAACACCCACACTTCTCCATCTCCATTTACTTGCCTGCAAGGGCCTGCGCGGAACCTGGAGGCTGGGTGTTTTTCATGCTTTCACTGCCTGGGAGAGAGGCAGGTTGCCCAAGTCTCACTCTGCTGCAGAAGACAGAGAAAGAACCAGGAAGTCACAGTCAGTTCTCAGCAAGAGAGACAAAATGTCTTCATTTCACCTTTAACACAGTGCTTCCTCAAGCCAAACCAAACCACTTAAAGAGACCATGCTGGCTGGTTTTTACCGGAGCTGAGGCCACCCATCACTCCAGGGGAGCGGGGAGGCCTGGTCCTCTCGACATGCGCTGATGGCAAATGACTTCAGAGAGCTTTGGACACTGGATGGGACAGAGCCCAGTGAGGACCCAGGTGATCCACTCCCCTTGTCTCAAAAACGTTTACTTCCTAGACTCCCACTGTAACCAGGCATTGAAACCCAAACGCCCTCCACCAAGTGGCTATACAGCCGACACTTGAGGACGCCCTGCAGCGGGGAGCTCACTGACTCTCCAGGGTGATTCATGTCACCCTCTGTCATCCTCAACTGACCACACATTGGGCCCAGTGTGCTTCCTGGGGTCCCCAAGTAGGGGACTGGGTTAAACAGATTAAACAAACAGAAATAGGATACCCAGTTAAGTTTGAACTTCAGAGGAACAACAAATAACCTTTTTAGTATAAGTATGTCCCAAATATTACATGGGACATACTTATACTAAAAAAAAGCAATTTGCTGACTCTCTGAATTTCAAATTTAACTGGGCATCCTGTGTTTTACTTGGCAACACTCCCCAACAAGGGGAATGCCAGTCCCTCAATACCTGCCTGAAGCCAGCTGGCCTGTCCAAGCAAGTCTCCCTCCCTCCCCTGTCAGCAACCTTTGAGGCAGCACTGCACAAGGCAGAGGGACCTGGATGACTCTACCACTCGCTGGCTCTGTGACTCAGAGGGTGACTTGGCCTCTCCACCTCTTGGTTTCCCATCTCTGAGGTCAGGTCTTCCTTCCAGGTGGGTCATGGGATTAAATGAGAAAATGTACATAAAGGACCAGTACCCACCTGCCCTGGAGCAGACCCTCTACAAACAGGAATTGGCCAACACCTCAGTACCCTCTGACTTACCAATTTAATCGTGGTGGTCGGAAATCAATGTGACAGGGTGGTCTGCCCCATGAAGAAAGACAAAGAAAGGCCAAAGTCATCCTGGGCAACTCAAGCTACTAACCCTTCCCTTCTAAAGACAGGTGAGGTACACATAGTGCCCAGAGGCACTGGGTGCCACAGTCCTGAGCCCAACAGATTTGTCCCTCCCAGACAGTGACACTCAGTGATATTTACCCCCGTAGGTCACAGTGTAAATGCCCCCCTGAGAAACCCGAGCTGCTGGCCTTTTCTAAGAGAGGCACAGGGGCCAGTGTGGGTTGGGGAGTGAGTACAGAGAAAGGAGACAGGTATTCAGCAGGCAGTTTGCAAGCTGAACAGAGAGACACCTGCTCCTGTGCACTGGTTCTTGGGAAGATTTAGAGGCAGAGGAAGGGATGCCAGTGCTGAGTGGCCTAAAGCTTGCAATCCACACTTTGCTAAGTGCTATGGCCAGTAAACACAGATAAAGGGAAGCCCCCCCGACACACACACGCAGACACGCCTCCACTGCAGAGCAGGGAGCAGAGGAACCCCTGCACTGCCCACTCTCAGCTTCTTGCTCTGCTCGTACCTGTGTTACCTCCTGGGTTTCAGGCCCTGAACACCCTGCCTGCCTCAGGGCTGCCCTTGGGAGGTTTTTAAGGTTTAACTTTCTGATGGGAACTAATTTTTTGAAGGGATCTAATTTGAGTCCACCCATTGAGCTCACCTCTAGATAAAAGTAGGGGGACAATGAATAAACAACTTCACAGGAAAATGAAGACCACAACATCTGCTCTCCAGGAAGCCAGGTGCCTTAGGGGTTGGATTTCCATATTTGGGCTAGGCCGAAAGTAAGACTGGCACTATCCTGAAGCCCTGTCCTCCTTCCCAAGCCTTGAATTTTCATCCAAGCTCCTGATTTTAAAGTCAGGAGCACCTCGCTTTTTTCACCCAGGCCTGGGGTGGGGGCGGGATTTGGTCTGCTCTCTTCCTCCCCAAGCTGGTGGGTGGGGGTCAGTAACTGAATAGTGCTATAGGCCCGATTTTCCCACCTATGAGGGAAGATAAAACAGCCACCGACATACCTACCAGTGGGTCGTGAGCCCCTGTGAGACAGAGTGTGCCAAAGTACCTCCTCAACAACTTGTATCATCCAACGTTTTCTTTCAGCTGGGCATTTTATTTCAAAATGGTTCAATTTCTAAAATTATTTCTCTTAAGGTGCTTCTCTAGAGCACCCTGTCCCCTTCCAAGCCTGCCACGGCACCAAGGTTGGGAGAAGGAGGCTGCAAGGCTCCTACCTTCCTCTCATCCCCTCATAGCCCAACAGGACTGGGAAGGGAGGGTGCTCAGGGCACAAGGGGACTCTGCTGGGGGCTGCGGATTTGGAAAGCTTCCCCTGCATAAACTCTAGCCCCTGTCAAAAACCTTCTCTTGAGAAGTATACAGTCATGGGCCCCGACCAGTGTCTTCAGCCATCCAGACCACGCTGAGGCCTGCTGGAGGTCCCCTGGTGGGCCAGAGGACGGACGTAGGCTTATGCAGACAGACAGTGGGCACGCTCTCCAAGTCACTGCTGCACAGCAGAGGAAGATTCAGCTCTCCCCATCATGACCATATCGGACCGCCCCCGAACCTCTCCATCACTTCACTTAGTCTTGCTTCCTTCACTACACCTATCACAGCTTGAATGCTTTCCCGGGTTCACCAGCTGCTTCCCCTAATAGAATGTAAGCCAGGACCGGAACAATGCTGGCACACGGTGAGCCAACCATCATTCTTCGCTGAATGACATCAACCAAGAAACTTACTAGGAACACTTAGTGGAGTTGAAAGGCACTTAAGCAGACACCTTGCCCAAATTTCTACCCCAAGAGTTTCCAAACTAAAGTCTTTAAATATGAGGCCCCTTTATAACCTCAAAATATTCTTCCTGTCTCCACATGAAAGCAGTTATATATTAATATCCATTAACTTGAGACTAGAAAACAAAGCTACTAGGGCTTCAGTATTACTTGAAAATAAAATCATATTTTACAAGTCATGGCACTTACATGCATTTGAATAGACATACAACTTAAAACATACTGACTGGGGAGATTAATAAATCCTGCTGAAGTAAAAAAAAATTTTTTTAATTTTAAATAAAACTCTACACCAAAAGGCATGTCAATGACATAGATACAAATTGTCAAGACAGATCAGCAAACAGAAATGGAAAAGTTGCAGAACTGAATGCATGACCCTATTTGCTAACAAATTACATGTGTAAATATGTGATTATATACACATACAAACACATACATGCATGTAATGCACAGTATAAAATTTTGAGAGAATGAGTGGAGTAATCTTTTGCTTTGTACAACTTTTTAGTTTAAAAATATTTTTTACAATAAGCATGTATCCACTTTATAATAAAAACCAATAAAATATAGAAAATACTACCTATATACATGGACCCTGCTCTTTTTATTTCTGTGGTTTAATTTTTTTCTGCCTTACTGCTACCAAATGCAATGCTCTGACCCCTTTGTAAGGTATGGGAAAGGATGGTAAATACTTTCCTAGCTGGGAAAAACTGGTGTAAAGTGACAAAGTCAATATGTACCTGAATATTTAATAAATACATCTCTGTCTCCTCTTAGTCTTTAAAATGATTTAATCTTTTAACTATAAAGTGCAGAGGATCATATAACAAACACTCTTATAGTTCTGCTGTACTTGAGCTTTTTTAAAAGGAAATGAAGTGTACACATAAGGTTGGCATTCCTCCATGCCCGTTCCTGGCCCTAATCCCTTCTTTCTCTAGAGCTACCCTCTGTCTGGGTGGTTCCACTTTTACCACATCAGCCACAGCTCCTCTGACAGAAGCGGCAGCAGGGGCTTTAGGAAGGCGGTCTCTGCAGCCCAGATGGAGGCAGGGCAGTCTGGGGAGGGTGGGAAGGAGAGTTAGCCTGGGGCCTGCAAGGAGATACTGCACTATGTGAGGATGCTTTCTTATGTATGAGAAACATGCCAGTGATGAAGTCCAGCACGGGGAGACGCACAATTTAAATGTTTTTTCCTTCTCATGGTCCAGCAAGAAATTTCGCAAGTTATATACAGACTCAAGTGAAAAAGCTGTCAAAGTAAGCTGGTTAAAAATTTAGGTAATACAATAAAAAATGAACTATTAAAAAATAAGAAAAAATTTAGATAAACGGGGACCTGCTGTCCAAGTGGCATGCTATGTGTGCCAACCAGAACCAGTAAGAATGTCTGATCCAACTCAAACTACACCCTCCCCCAGGTCCCATATCTCTACAGTGTACAACACGTGATGACAAACAGGAGTAGATGTGCACCTGCATATGCTTTTAAGGACACAACCTAAAGACAATTATATTTAATAAGATCCTCAGATATGGTGTATCCATCCATCCAACAGAACAGGTGCAGGGATGCAGCACTAATCCCAAACCAAACCACACCCACTGTTCATGTCCTTACAGAGCCTGCAGACTGATGAAGAGACCCACATGCATTAAAGAATCCATCCAAGAAGTGGTAGGAAGCAGAGGGATGTGGTGCTGTGAGAGGACAATACGAGGGGACGTGACCTGGGTGGAGAGGTCAGGGACAGCACAATTACTTACGGAGGTACAGCTGCAGGGTTCCAGGACAGAGGAACAGCGTAGAACATAGACCCAGAAGCAGGAGGGAGCAAGCTGGGGGCCCCTAAGTAACTGAAGGAAGGCCGTGTGGTGGGAGTTTCCAGAGCTTGGTTAGACATGAGCCTAACCAGATGTGGTCAGAGAACATTGGGTCTTACAGAGCTGTTACAGAATTTGGTTTCTACCTTGTGAGCCATGAAAAGCCAATGGAGGGAGTCTTACAAGAGAAGAGGGGTGGTAGTGTGGTGATCCTACTTAAATTTTGAAGCCATTTTTCTGGCAGCACAAAGATGTAAAGTGCAGCTGTCCACTCGGCCACTCCCCACTCTCAAGGCTGTTCCCATCAATGGAGCAGGAATATTCTAACCAGGCACAAGCAAGCCCAGCTAAGTGCTCCACATCACACATTATCATCCAGGTCCCTAAAACCAGCAAAGGAACCAGTAAGATCCACAATATAGGATGGGTTAGTTTTTATGAATTCTAGAGAGTGCTATGTCCAGTTAGCTATGCATGTTTTTGCTTTGTGTATACATGCATTCGGAATCTGAATCCAGATACTGTATTTTGCCATGTATTATGCACACTTTTTTGCCCAAATTTTTTTTTTTACATTTTTATTTTTTTTATTTTAATTGTTTTTCAGTACAGTTTTCTGTCTTTTACTCCCATCCCAGACCGCCCCCCAGTGCTCCCCACCTCCCTCACCTTTCCACCCCCCTTAGTTTTTGTCCATGTGTCCTTTATACTTGTTCCTATAATCCCCTCCCTTTTCCCCTGAAATTCCCTCCCCTCTCCCCTCTGGATACTGTCATCGCCTTTTGTATTTCAATGTCTTTGGCTATATTTTGCTTGCTTGTTTGTTTAGTTGCTTAAGTTCCTGTTAAAGGTGAGATCATATGGTATTTGTCCTTTACTGCCTGGCTTATTTCACTTAGCATAATGCTTTCCAGTTCCATTTGTTTTAGGTGTAGATGTTAATAACTGTGAATTTGATGTCCTTTTACTGTTCATATTTTTATCTTCTTTTTCTTAGGTAAGTCCCTTTAACATTTCATATAGTAAGGGCTTGGTGATGATGAACTC
>PVKM010034705.1:0-15468 GCA_004027735.1 Carollia perspicillata
AAGAGTCAGCCAGAAACAATAGGTCCCTGGAAGTCTTGAACAGGCAGCCTAAGGTCAGACAGGGTCAACATCTGATATCACCAGAGGCAGATCCAGAAAGAAAAAGCTGGTAAATACTAGAGGCTACTGAGATAGAATCCACTGTTGTCTTCTCCATGATTTGACATAGTCTATTTACTTCTGGGCTTTTTAACATTCATTTCTTATCCATGAAATTAGTGGATATTCAGTCAATAGATTTTATACTATAGTTTATTTCTCTCCTTTCTTATAATAGTTTTAATCACTTAACCCTTATTAATACTGGTTAATTTGTTGATAGTGGGTTTGTGAGAGAGAGATATTTTTGCAGGTGTGGGTGTGTACCATGGGTCTTGTTCTGGCAGCACCATACATTGTTCTGCACAACAGCATACAAGATGTAGAGGGTGCAGTGACTGTCAGTCAACCAGCTGGAGGGAAGAAACCACCAGAGAATGACCCAACAACAGTCAAAACCAATTACATCCAGAGACCCAACATAAATGACATAAAGGGCATCCCAAGAGCATCAAGTTCAGAAGCTCAGGGAGGCTGCACCACTGAAATTCACAGGTCCCCTGCCACAGAAATTCACATCACCAACCAGGAAGTCAAAACATATCAATTTAAGAAGCAAAAGTAAACAAGAAGAGTCTTACCAATAATGGGAACAAAAAGAAGCAACCCCCAATTGAAAGGAAAGGAGGTATCCTCAGAAAGAGCACGAAATGAAATAGAGGCAAGGCAACTATGAGATACTGAGTTCAATACAATGGTTTTAAGAAAGTTCAATGAGCTCAGTGCAAATGACCAAAAACTACAGGGAAGCTATGATGAATTTACTGCAAACAATATCAACATGAAAAAGGAAATAGAAACTATCAATAAGAGCCAAGAGGAAATGAAGAATACAATTTCTGATTGAAGAACACAGTAGAAGGAATCAAGAGCAGGCTACATGAAGCAGAGGATCAAATCAGTGAGCTAGGGGACAGAGTAGAAAAAACTCCCAGAAAGAACAAGAAAAGGGAAAAAAACTCAAAAAGAATGAAGAGTGGTTAAGGGAACTGCAGAACATGAAACATAATATCTGTATAATAGGGATACTAGAATCATAAGAGGAAGAGCAAGGGAAAGAAAACCTATTTGAAAAAGTAATGATGGGAAACTTCCCTAATTTGGTGAGAAAAAGCCATACAAATCCAGGAAGCACAAGGATGCCAATCAAGAGGAACCCAAAAAGGCCCACTCCGAAGCACATCACAATTAAAATTTCAAGACAAAGAGAGAATCTTAAAAGCAGCAGGGGAGAAACAAAGAGTAAAATATAAGGGAACTCCAATAAGGCTACCAGCAGACTTCTCAACAGAAACGCTACAAGCCAGAAGGGTATGGCAAGAAATATTCCAAGTAATGAAAAACAAAGGCCTACAACCAAGATCATTCTATTCAGCAAGGAGCTCGATTAAAATGGAAGATGAAATAAGGATTTTCCTAGACACAAGAAGTCTGAAAGAACACACCAACATTAAACCAGCACTGCAAGATATGCTAAAGGAACTTCTTTTTTCTTCTATTGCTTTTTTAAATTATGTTTTTTATTTTAGTTGTTGTTCAAGTACAGTTTTCTGCCTTTTACTCCCATCCCTGCCCATCCCCCAACCCTCCCTACATCCCTCCCATTTCCACCCCCTCCTTGTTTTGGTCCATGTGTCCTTTATACTTGTTCATGCAAACCCTTCCCCTTTACTCCTGAAATTCCCTCCCCTCTTCCTTCTGGTCACTGTTAGCCTGTTCTCTATTTCAGTGTCTTTGATTATATTTTCATTGTTTGTTTGTTGATTAGGTTCCTGTTAAAGGTGAGATAACATGGTGTTTGCCTTTCACCACCTGGCTTATTTCACTTAGCATAATGCTTTCCAGAATCATCTATGCTGTCACAAATGTTAGGAGCTTCTTCTTTCTTTCTGCTGCATAGAATTCCATTGTGTAAATGTACCATAGTTTTTTGATCCATTTAATGAATGGATTAAAGGAACTTATTTAAGAAGAGGGAGAAAAAGAGTGAGAAAGAGAGGAACAAGGGTACAAAAGGGAAAAAGTGAAATGTTAATGGATTAAGTGCTCCAATCAAAAGACATAGGATATATGAATAAATAAGAAAACATGCCCTACACTTATACCGACTTCAAGTTATCCTTCTTAGTATGAACAACTTGCAAGACTAAAAGTAAAGAGTTGGAAAAAATTATTCCAAGCAAATGGACAGAAAAAAAGCCAGGATAGCAATACTTAGATCCAACAAAATAGAATTCAAAACAAAAGCCATAAAAAGAGGTACAAAGAAAGACATTTCTTAACTCAAGGAAGAATCCATCAAGAAGACATAAACATTATAAACATATATACACCCAAAATAAGAGCACTCAAATATATAAGGAAAATCTTGGAGGACTTCAAGAAAGGTATAGGTAGCAACACACTTACACTATGAGGTTTTAATGCCTCTCTATCAAAAATGGATAGATTTTCCAAACAAAATGTCATCAAGGCCATTGCCACATTGAACAATGCCCTAGATCGAATGGACTTAAGTTATATATATATAGAACATTTTGTCCCAAAGAAGCAAAACACACATTATTTTAAAATGCATGAGAAACATTTTCAAAGGTAGACTACATAATAAGACACAAAATAAGCCTCAACAAATTCAAGAAAATTGATATCATACCAAGCACTTTCTCTGACCACAAGGACCTGAAACTAGAAACCAACCTCAAGGAATAAATCTCAAAAACACTCAAATTCATGGAGACTGAATAACATGCCATTAAACAATGAATTGGCTAAGAATGAGATAAAGGACAAAATAAAAGGTAATGGAAACAAATGAAAATGAACTCACAACACTGCAAAACTTCTACAATAAATAGAAGCACAACAACAAACAAAGCCCACAGTGAGTAAATGGAAGGAAATAATTAGGAACAGAGTACAATTAAATGACATACAGACTAAAACAATTCCAAGAATCAATATATCCAGAAGATGGTTCTTTAAAAAAAAATAAACAAAATCAACAAGACTTTAAACAGACTCATCAAGGAAAGAGAGAGGGGACCCAGATAAACAAAATAAAAAATGAAAGAAAAGAGATTACAACTGATACCACAGAAATACAAAGGATTGTAAGAAATTACTATGAACAACTATATGCCAAAAATTTTGAAAACCTGGATGAAATAAACAAATTTCTGGAAAAATGTAATCTTCCAAACCTGAATGAAGAAGAAACAGAAAGCCTGAACAGACCAATAACAGCTACTGAAATCAAAGCAGTAATTAATAATCCCAGCACACAAAATCACCGGACTAAATGGTTTTACTGGAGAATTTTATAAAACATTTAAGGAATAGCTAAGCCCTCTTCTTCACAGACTATTTCAAAACATGCAAGAAGAGGGAAGAGTCCCAAACTCTTTTTATGAGGCCAGCATCATCCTCATCCTAAAACCAGATAAAGACACAAAGAAAGAGAACTTCAGGCCAATATCACTGATGAACACATACACTGAAATGATCAACAAAATATTGGCAAACCACATCCAGCGATACATTAAAAGCATCATACACTATGATTAAGTGTGGTTCATCCCAGGGATGTAAGGATGGTAAAATATTTGCAAATCAGTAAATCTTATACATTACACAAAAGGGGGGCAAAAATCACATGATCATATCAATAGATACAGAAAAAGCATTTGATAAGGTACAGCACTCATTTATGACAAAAACATTCAGCAAAGTGGGAATTGAGGGAGCATCCGTCAACAGAGTGAAGCCCATATATGAGAAACCTACACTCAACATGATACTCCACAGTCAAAAACTAAAAGATTTCCCATTAATATCAGGAGCAAGACAAGTATATCTGCTTTCACCACTTTTATTCAAGATACTGTTGGAAGTCCCAGCAACAATGATCAGACAAGAAAAAGAAATGAAAGGCTTCCAAATTGGAAAGGAAGAAGCAAAACTGTCATTGTTGTCATATGATGTAATAGTATACATAGAAAATCCTGTATACTCTACCAAAAAACTACTCAACCTAATAAGTAAATTTGGCAAAACAGTGGGATGCAAAATCAATATTCATAAATGGCAGGCATTTTTGTACAGCGACAATGAAGTATCAGAAACAGAAATAAGGAAAAAAGTCTTATTTGTTAGAGCAAAAACCAAAATAAGATATCTAGGAATAAACCTAAACAAGAGGTGAAAAAACTGTACTCAGAAAACTACACAACCCGGAAGGAAGAAATTAAGGGAGACAGAAATAAATAGAAGCCTCTACCATGTTCATGGATTGGAAAAATTAACATCTTCAAAATGTCCATATTACTCAAAGCAATTTATAATAGTGCAATCCTTATTGAAATACCAATGACTAGAGCAAAGATTTGAAAAAAATGTCAAAATTTATATGGAACCAAAAATGACCCCAATATCTGAATCAATATTGAGAAAGAGGATCAAAGTAGCAGGGATCATAATAACTGATACAAAACTATATTACAAGGCCACTATAATCAATACAGTCTGTTACTAGAATAAGAACAGACACATAGTTCAATAGAACAGAATAGAAAGCCCATATATAAACCCTTGTATCTATGGTCAATTTATATTTGACAAAGGGGAAAGAACCATAAAATGGAGTAAAAATAGCCTCTTCGACAAATGATGTTGGGACATCTGGACAGCTAGAAAGAAACTCAACCACCAAAATACACGATAGCAAAAATAAACTGAAGGTGGATGAAAGACTTAAATACAAGTTGCAACACTATAAATGACCTAGGAGAGAACAAAGGCAGGAAAATCTCAAATATTCCATGAAGCAATATTTTCATGGACTATGGCCTCTCACCTCTCAAGCATGGGACATAAAGGAAAAAAATAGACAAATAGGACTACATCAAAATATAAATCTTCTGTATACCTAAAGAAAACAGCAGTGAAATGAAAAGGAAGCAACCATATAGAAAAATATATTTTCCAATGATACCTCAGACAAGGATTTGATCTCCAAAATACGTAAAGAATTCACACAACTCCACTCTAGGAAGAAAAATAACCCAAATAAAACTGAGCAAAGGACTTGAACAGACAGTTCTCCAAGGAGTACATATAGAGGCCACAGAGACATATTAAAAGATGCTCAGCATCACTAACATTCAGAGAGATGCAAATTAAAACCACAATGAGATACCACTTCACACCAGTCAGAATGTCCATCATAAACAAATCAACAAACAAGTGTTGGAGAAGTTGTGGAGAAAAGGGAACACTAGTGAACTGTTAATGGGAATGCAGCCTGGTGGAGCCACTGTGGAAAACAGTATGGAATTTCCTCAGAAAACTAAAAACAAAACTTTCTTTTGAACCAGCAATTCCACTGCTGGAATTATAGCCTAAGAATCCTGAAACACCAATTCAAAAGAACCTATGCACCTCAATGTTCATAGCAGCACAATTTACAATAGCCAATTGCTGAAAGCAACTCAAGCGCCCACCAGTAAATGAGTAGATCGAAAATTATGGTACAGTTACATGACATGGTACTACACAGCAGAAAGAAAGAAGGAGCTCCAGCCTTTGAGACAGCATGGAATTAAGTGGAGAGAATTATGCTAAGTGCAATAATAAGTGAAACAGTGGAAAACAAACACCGTACAATCTCACCTATAAGTGGAACATCAACAAAACAAACAAGCAAGAAAAGTATAACCAAAAATATAACCAACTATACTTTAACAACAATAAATAAAAAAAAAAGTACAAACTGACAGTAACCAGAGTCATGGGGGAGAGGATAATGGGAGGAAAAATGGGAATCTACATCAAGGAACATGTATAAAGGACACATGGACAAACTCAAAGTGGAGGTAGTATTGAGGATGGAAGTTGGGGATAGATGGGGAAGGGTGGATTGATGAGGGGAAAATGGAGACAATTATACTTGAACAATAAAAAAAGAGATAAAAATTGAAAAATAAAAATAAATGTAGGGTTTTTTCAAACTCTGTTTATGTTTGTTTCTTTGTTTCACATATTTGGATATTCTCTTGTTTACCTTAAACAAGTTCAGGACTTGAGTTTCTTACTGATGAACTGATTGTGAATATTTCAGTAATTATGTCACTACAGTTTACATCCCACAAAGACTTACCTATTCTGTTAGAATCTAGAGAACAAGCTTTCCTGAGGAGATACCTACTGCATGTTTTTTAAGTGAATAAATAATATATCTTTAGCATAAAAGATTATCTAGATTAACATATTCATTTTATTCTGAAAAAAAAAAAGATCCATAAGGTTAAGTAAAATAAGGTTATCTTACTTGTGTATAGTCTCAGAAGTATCTAGTCAGAGAGCAAGGTGTAAAGTAAACTAGTTTTGCTCCCCAAATTACATTTTAAAAAATATTTAGTGCTTTGTGTGCACACATTAAATTTGTATTGCAATCAAAATTAAGAAAAGAGCAAGAGAAAGATCCTAGGCCCTGAAATATCCTTGGTATCTCATTTTTGTATTTTATTACACTTTATCATCCTGTTCAATGCACATTTCTGCATATAGTAAGTACTGAACTAGTACTAATGAATATTGTTTCAAATAAGGAGACCAGAAGGTCCTTTGTCCTCAGATGTTTTTCTCTTTCCATGTCTTTCTCTTGCCATGTCTTTCTGTCATAGACTAAAATAGAAGATGGTCTTATTTTGAGTTCTGCTGCCTTTGTTTTCTTTTTTGGTTTTCCCTAGGACAATTTTTCTGTGCAGAGGGTCTTTAAGTCACTAAATAAAGTGGTCCAGATTGGAAAACAAAAGTAATGACAAATGGTGGCTGTTGTGAGCTATGTGATTCTAGAAGAAAGCATGCAGTGTTTGTTATTTAGTCCAATTTCCACATGGATTCCTGTTACTTACACCTAGGACTGCTTCAATCATGACCACAAAGGTCATATTTAGCTACCTATTTTTGTTGGGAACCACCCTGCCTGGGTTTAGAAGCCATAGCCCCCATTGCTAAGGCTGAGTAAAAAGACCTTGGGAACATAAGCCACTAAGGAGACAAAACTTACCCTCCCAGCAAAGGCACAGCCTCTACCCCTTTTATTTCACCCTGTTTGGCCCCTGGAGGATGGCCAGATAGTCAGTGATGGGTAAGATTCCACAAGGAAGGAACAACCTAAGATAGGCACAGTCATGATGGGGCAATCAAGGAAGGACTAAGGTGACAATAGAAAAGAGATGATGGACCTTCACCCCTCAGCTTTGTCATAGCCTGAGTCCTCATTCTATCTGTAAAAAGTTTCCTAATCTCTTGGCTGTCCACACTCCCCATCTGATTCAGGCCTGAAACAATGCCAGAAGGTGATGCAGACCTGTGCAGGAATAGGCAGTTCCTGGGGGGTGATCAGGCCTAAGAAATAGTGCAAAAATCCTGTGATACCTGCTTTGCTAAGAATGCCCTCAATGTAAATGATAGGAGTCGAAGCATAAAATGAGTTTGTTTCCCCAAGTTTTATGGCCTTTTGACATCACTCTATCTATCTGACCCTGACTCAGAATAAGCCCCTTGTAGTTCTTTGAATGTTATCTATTCCTTGACCATTACTGCCTGATAATCAGTGATGAGCTTTATATATATATGCCCTGTATTCCAATGCAAACTAAACCCAATAAAAGCCTATTGAAAAAGAGGCTTAATGCCTTTCTCCTCTGAGAGACTGGCCAGCCTTTTCTCCCCCAGCAGATTATGTCTTGGTAGACTTATATCATCCATGACAGCTGGGAGAGCTTTGCTGGACAAAACTCCCCCACATACATAGGAGAACTTTGGGTCAGGAAATGTGGGGGGTTTTGCATAACATGTAGGCAACTGGGCATTGTCTTCTTGCAAGTATTTTAACATAGATGTTTAACTTTGTGGGCAGCACTTGGGCCCTGCTACATGGAGTCACCCAGTGGAAGCTGGGCCTTTATCAAGTACTTTTCATGTGCTAAGTCCTGTTTTAGGTATGTTAAAGAGATACTGGGCATAACAGACATCCTATTGTACTATCCTTAAGAAACTGAAAATGTAACAGAACACAAGTGCAAATTAAATCTTGAAACACCAATTGTACCTCACTTGTAGATTAGTCCAAAGATTCAAAAACTTGTTAGGATGCTGAGGGTATTAGACTGTTTACCTGGAATATAAGGAGTTTGAAGTAGAGCTAAATCAGGGGGCAGAAGCAAGAAGTTATGGTGGTGTCAGAATGGCCAAGTCTCACCATGGTGGCAATGCTAATCCCAGGACTCCAAGAATGGCACTTGCAATGGCCTTCATGACAATCATTAAACTTCTATTTTAAATGTCCTCCAGTTCATTTATTGAGATCCTTTGGATTCTATACACTTATTTATTATATTACATTATATTACACTTATATTACATAACCCTAACCCTAACCCTCATATCTGCCCCCACCACTTTTAACTGGAGTGCTGATGGGGGTCACCCTACTTCTCTTCCTGCTGCATGTGAGAGACAGAAGATCCATGTTTTCACTTCACAGGTTGAGAGAAACTGCACTTGTGGTGCCTTATCTGTATCTGGGACTGTTTTAAAGATCAGATAGTAGATTTCAGATGATTATATTGAAAATGTCCTGTGGGAATTTTGGAAAAAAGGGTGAATTAATTTGTGTGTCTGAGGTATGTGAAACATTGAGTGCCAGAGGTCAGACTGTGGTTTCCACCCCTTAACATGGTCCCCCAATGATCTTTGCTCCTTTGTATTTATATCCTCGAGCAATTTCTTCCCACATTGTCCCAGGATTGGGATGGCAGAAGTGATGGCCTGTCATTTCTGAGGTTAGGTTATAAGAGCCACTGTAGTTCCCATTTTGGTAGCACTCTCTCTCTCTGTCAGATCATTTTCTCTGGTTGAAGCTAGTTGCTATGTTTTGAGTGTTCCCAAGCAAAGGCCCACGTGGCAAGTAACAGGCCTCCTGCCAACTGTCATGTGAGAGCACATAGAAGCAGATTCTCAGCCCCAGCCAAGCCTCAGATGACTGCAATCCTGAATGATACTTGATTACAGCCTGGTGAGAGACTCTGAGCCAGAATCCACTAGCTAAGATGGCCCTGGACTTCTGACCTTTCAAACTTTGAGAAAAAAATTTGCTACCATGTTTTAGGATAATTTGTTACATATCAATAAATAACCCACATACAGGGTAACCTTGTGCTGTCCTATACCAACTGTAGAGCGTTTAATTTGGGCCTTGATTTATATTCTAGGTTGTTGAGGACATCTAGCTGTGGAGGAAAACAGTACCTGAGAAGATAGTGACTCCCTCATTACCACACAAAAAGGTAAAAGTCTGCATTGTGATTATATATGTGTCTTGACACTACCAACCACTAAGGAGGGCCATCTTTGGGGAGCAGTGATTGAGAACCAAGGGCCGAGTAAGGCCGATGGAAGCTGTAGCTGATGGGCGTATCTGCTTAGAAGGAAGAATGCTGTGAGCACCTGAAGATGAGAGCGGCCCTGAGAGCTGCTAGTGAGGTGTCTGGAGGACCAGCCTTGCTGCTTTCCAAGAGACAGGGACTGTATTGGTTTACCAATGTATTCTTAATACCTAGTAAATGAGTAGATTGCTCTCAACTTTTCAGATTTGTCTTCTTATAAGATTTACTATTTTTATTAGAAGAGAATCTTAAAAGCTATCAGCTGATTTCTCAAAAGAAACCTTATAGGCAAGAAGGGGTTGGAAAGAAATATTTGAAGTTATTAAAAGCAAGGACCTACATCTAGGATTATTCTATCTAGCAAAGCTATCATTTAGAATGGAAGGGCAGATAAAGTGCTTCCCAGATAAGGTCAAATTAAAGAAGTTCATCATCACCAAGATCTTATTATATAAAATGTTAAATGATGCAGACACCTGCCCGCAGTGTCCACAGCATTATAGATGAGACATGAGGCAAATTCACATGGACTACTGAGTCCTGTAGAGGAAAAAGGATGACACGGCTATTCCCTCAAGGGGAGAGCACCTCAAAGCAGCCTGGTCACTCTCTCAAGGGGAGAGTATGCCAACCCTTGTCTTGACAGATTTTTATTGGGCTTCAATTTGCACAGGAATACAGGTAAAGTTCATTAATAATTGTCAGGCAGTAAGGATCAAACAATAGATAACATGCAAAGAACTACTAATGCTTATTCTGAGTCAGGGTCTGTAGGCTAAAGGGCTATAAAACTTTGGGAAACAAGCTCATTTTCTGCTTGGACGCTTATCATTTAATTGAGAGCATTTTTAGCAAAGCAAGTCTCACAGGATTTTACCTATTCTTTCTTAGGCCTTAACCCCCCAGGGAACCCACTGTTTGTAGTACAAGGCTGCACCACCCTCTGTCATTGTTTCAGGCTTAAGTCAGTCAGGGGAAGTAACGCAGCCAAGAGATTAGGACTTCTAGCAGACAGAATAAGGACACAGGCTTTGTCAAAGCCGAGGGGTGAGGGTCCATCACCCCCTCTCTCCATAGCCCCCCAAGTCCTTCCCTGAGGCCTCCATGTGATCATGACTGTCTTAGGTTATTCCCCCCTTGGGGAATCTTACCCATCTTTGGCTAACCAACTAAGCACTGGGGGCCAGTTATGGATGAAGTAAAAGGAACTGAAGAGGTGCTCCTGCCAGGGAGATAAGCTTTGTCTCCTTAGTGGCTTATGGTCCAAAGGTCACTCACTCAGCCTTACCCATGGCGGGGGCGGTTACAGCTCCTGAAACCAGGCAGGGAGGCTCCCAACAGTTAAAGGCACTTATCTAAGAAAAATATAAAAAATATGAACAATAAAAGGATTTACCATTTTTTAATTTAAACTTAATTGTATTTTTCCATTACCATTTAGATCCCTTATATATCCCTCTCCCCAGTAACCACTACACTGTTGTCCATATCCATGAGTCCTATTTTCCTTTTCACTTAATCTATCCATGCCCTAACCCACAAAACCCCACTAGCTGTCATCTGTTCTCCATCTGTAAGTCTGTCTCTGTTTTACTTATTAGTTCACTTTGTTTATTAGATTCCACATAAGTGAAATCATATGGTATTTGTCTTCCTTTGGTTGATTTATTTTGCTTAACGTAATGTTTTCCACATCCATCCTTTCTGTCCCAAAGGATAAAATTTTCTACTTTTTATGTCCAAGTAGTATTCCATTGTGTAAATATCCCATAGTTGTTTTATCCATTCATCTATTGGTGGGCAGTTGGCCTGCTTCCAAATCTTAGTGATTGTAAATAACACTGCAATGAACAGAAGGATGTTTACATTCTTTCATTTAATATTTTGGGTTCCTTCAGATATATTCTCAGAATTAGGATTACTGGGTCAAAAGGCAGATCCATTTCTAATTTTTGAAGTATCTCAAAACTGCTTTCTACAGTGGCTATGCCAGTCTGCATTCCCACCAAGAGTGCAAAAGGTCTCTTCTTTCTCCACATCCTTGCCAGCACTGGTTGTTGATTTATTGATGATAGCCATTCTGACATGTATTATATGATGGTTTTTATTTGCATTTCTCTGATGATTAAAGATATTGAGCATATTTTCATATGTCTATTGGCTCTCTGTATGTCCACTGGAGAAGTGTCTATTCAGGTTCTTTGGTCATTTTTTAATTGTGTTGTTTCTTTTTCTTTTATTTCCTTTTTGGTGTGAGTTTTGTAAGTACTTTATAAATTTTGGGTAGTAATCCTTATGAGATGTATCAGTGAACAGGTTCCCCCATTCTGTGGGTTGGTTTTGTTTTGTTTTGTTTTGTTGATGATTTCCTTTACTGTGCAAAGCCTTTTTAGTTTGATGTAGTCCCATTTGTTAATTTTCTTATTTCATTTCCCTTACTTGAGGAGATATATCCAATAAAAAGTTGCTAAAAATAATGTCCATGATTTTGCTGCCTATGTTTTCTTCTACAACTTTTATGGTTTGGGGTCTAATACTTAGGTCTTTGATCCATTTAGAATTTGTTCTTGTGTGTGGTGTAAGAAAGTGGTCCAGTTTCATTTTTCTGCATATATCTGTCCAATTTTCCTGAGATTATTTATTGAATAGGTTCTCTTTAGTCCATTGAATATGCTTGCTTTCTCTGTTGAATTTTGACTATAAAGGTGTGCATTTATTTTTGGGCTCTCTATTCTGTTCCATTGATTTATGTGACTGTTTTTTTTTTTTATGCCAGTACCATGTTGTTTTGATTGCTTTTCCCTTAGAATATAGTTTGATATTTGGTAGTGTGATTCTTCCAACTTTGTTCTTCTTCCTGAGGATGACTGAAGCTATGCTGGGCCTTTTGTGATTCCATATAAATTTTTGAAATATTTGTTCCAGTTCTGTGAAATACCTCATAGGAATCTTCATAGGCATTATGTTGAAACTAAAGACTGCTTTGGGTAGCATGAGAATTTTAACAATTGTACAATCTTCCTATCCAAGAACACAGTATGTACTTCCACTTATCTGTATCTTCCCCAATTTCTTCAGTATCTTATAATTTTATGAGTAAGTGAATTTTGCATACCTGTTTAGCTATATTCATAGGTATTTTATTCTTTTAGAAGCAATTGTGAATGGAATTGTTTTGTTAAATAACCTTTCTATTAGCTTATTATTGGTATTTAAAAATGGAACTGGAGAACATGGTGGCTTGGAAAGAGGGAGCAGATTTCACTTCCTCCTGTACATGGCAGAGAAACCAAGCCAATCTATGGAATAACAGAGCAGATAGCCACCAGTACCACAACATATATGAAGATAGGACATCAAAAATTGTACCAGAAGCTGAAAAACCAGATGAACAATAGGTGGAAGCAGTGAACACCAGGATACCCAAAGGAGTCTGCACCAATGAATCTCACAGGTACTCTACCACAGAAGCTCACACCATAAACCCAGGGCATCAGAACAGATGAATTTAAGAAGCTGAGGCTAATAAGAAGAATCTCACAAACAATGGTAAGACAAAGAAACAATCCCCAAATGAAAGGAAAGGAGGAAACCTCAGAAAATAAAGCTAAATAAAATAGAGGCACATGAACTATCAGATGCTGAGTTCAAAGCAATGGTTACCAGGAAGCTCCATGAGCTCACAACGAACTCCCAGAAACTACAAAAAAACTACAATGAACTTGCTGCAAACTATATCAACATGAAATAGGAAATAGAAAATATTAACAAGGGCCAAGAGGAAATGAAGAATACAATATCTGAACTGAAGAACACACTAGAAGGAATCAAACGCAGGATAGATAAAGCAGAAGATCAAATCAGTGAGCTGGAGGACAAAATGGAAAAAAACACCCAGAAAGAGTAGGAAAAGGAACAGAGGCTCAGAAGGAATGAAGAGAGATTAAGAGAAATTCAAGAAAACACGAAGCATAATAATATGCTAATAATAGAAATACCAAAAGGAGAAGAAGAAAAAGGGATAGAAAACATATCTGAAAAAGGAATGATGAAAAACTTCCTTAATTTGATGAGAGAAAAAGTCACACAGATCCAGGAAACACAGAGAGTTCCAATCAAGAGGAACCCAAAGAGGCCCACTCAAAGACACATCATAATAAAAATGGCAAAAATCCAAGACAAAGAGAGAATCTTAAAGGCAGCAAGGGAGAAAAAGAAAATAACATACAAGGGAGCCCCAATAAGGTAAGCAACTGACTTCTCAATAAAAATGCTCCAAGCAAGAAAAGAATGGCAAAAAATATTCCAAGTAATGAAGGACTACAATTAAGGATACTTTATCCAGCAAGACTTTTGATCAAGATAGGAGGCTAAGTAATGAGCTCCTCAGACAAAAGAAGTTTAAAAGAATACACCTCCAACAAACCAGCTCTGCAAGACATGCTAAAGGGTCTGTCTTGAGGAAAGGAAGGAAGAGATGGGGGGGGGAGGCGGAGGGGGTGAACACAGATACGAAGATGACAAAGAATAAAAACCTATCAATAATAACCTTAATGTGAATAAATTAAACATTCCAATTAAAGACATAAAATAGCTGAATGGTTAAGAAAGCATGACCCACACATATGCTGCCTACAAGAGAACCACCTCAGGATAAAAGACCTACACACACTGGAAGTGAAGGGCTGGAAACAAATATTCCAAGCAAATGGACAGGAAAAAAAAAAGCCGGTGTAGCAATACTCACATCAGACAAAATTGACTTCAAAAAAAAAAAAAGGAGCCATAAAGAGAGACCCAGAAGGTTACTTCATAATACTCAAGGTAAGAATCCAACAAGAACACATAAACATTGTAAATATTTATGCACCCAAAGTAGGAGCACCCAAATACATAAAGAAAATCTTAGAGAGCTTCAAGAAGGATATTGACAGCAACATGATTATAGTAGGGGATTTTAACATCTCACTATCAAAAATTGACAGATCTTCCAAACAAAATATTAACAAAGATATTGTGACATGGAACAAAGCCCTAGATGAAATGGACTAACTGGTATATATAGAGCCCTTCATCCCAAAGAAACTAAATACACATTCTTCTCAAATGCATATGAAACATTTTCAAAGATAGACAACATAATTGGACACAAAACTCATTGCAAAAAATTCAAGAAAATTAAAATCATTACAAGCATTTCCTCTGACAAGGGATTGAAACTAGAAACTAAACCCAAGGGGAAAAAAACAAACATTCAAAATCATGGAGGTAGAGTAGCATGCTATTAAACAATAAAAGGGTCAAAAATAAAATTCGAGAAGAAATCAAAAAGTTTCTAGAAACAAATAAAAATGAACCCACAACAACTCAAAATTTATGAAACACAGCAAGGGAAGTCTTGAGAGGAAAGTACATAGAAATACAGGCCTATCTAAAAAAATAGAAATATTTTAAACAAACAACCTAAGCCTATGCCAAAAAGAACCTGAGGAACAATAACAAAGACAGCCCAGAGCTAATAGAAGGAAGAACATAACCAAGATGAGAGCAGAATTAAATGATATACAGAATAAAAGCAAAATTCTAAGGATCAATTAATCTAGGAGATGGTGTTTTGAAAAGATAAATAAAATTGACAAGCCCTTAAGCAGCCTCGTCAAGAAAAAAAAAGAGAGGACCCAAATGAACACAATCAGAAATGAAAGAGGAGAGATTACAACTGACACCACAGAAATACAAAGGATTGTAAGAAATTACTATGAAGAACTGTATGCCAAGAAATTTGAAAACCTAGGTGAAATAAACAAATTTCTAGAAAAATATAATATTCCAAATTTTAGTGAAGAAGAAGCAGAAAGTCTGAACAGACCAATAACAGCAGATGACATTGAAGCAGTAATTAAAAAAAAAAAAAAAA
>PVKM010034706.1:0-15464 GCA_004027735.1 Carollia perspicillata
GATTTGAATGCAGGTCTGGCACACACCCTGGTGCCTAGTCTCAGCCCGTACTTGCCCGCTCACACACCGCTGTATCTCACACACTGTCTGCACTGCCACTCACTCCCTTTCTCTCCAGGCAGGGACACCCTCACTCTGGCTCTCCGGTCTGGAGATGCTTTCTTATCCCAGAGGGGTCTCTGTCCTTCCGCCTCACCCTCTCTGGATCTCATGGGACTGTTTAGTCACCAGCTACCCTCATGCCAGGCCATCTCGCAGGCCTGTGGCAGGCCCATGGTGGTCTGATAAGCTGAGACCAGGATTGTGGGCCATGGGACAGTGAGGTGGGCAGCCTGCTGTGGGTGTGGCAGGGACCCTGGGGCCTCCAGGGAGGAGTCAGTATGACTGTGGGCCCCATGCATAGCCAGCCCAGTATGAAGGTGGGTGCAGGGGCTCAGGGATGCAGATAGTTGTCAGCCTTGGTCACATTCTGATGGGATGAGAGCATTAAACAAGAGGGAGGGAAGGATGATCCCTGTGAGTGTTGACCCTGGACCCAGACTGCCTGAGATCTTGGAACCCAGCTCTGCTACTTTCCAGCTGTGTGTCTTTGGGTCAGTTACTTGACCACTCTGTGTCTCAGTTTCCTTGCTTTCGAAGTATTGATCACAATAGTACCTGCTTCAGAATGGTGCTGAAGAATTCGTGTTACTCCATATAAAGCACTTTGAATAGTGCCCAGCACTTAACACAGGTTAACTATTAGTACTATTACATATACTCATTATAATCATTATCATAGTTAATATGTATTGTACCCATACAAGGAATCACTGCACACAACCAAGGAGCCTTCCACTATGCTCTTTGCGTGGTCAGTTCTAACATCAGCTCTGTTTGTCTGTCCACTGTCCTACCAGACTGTCCGTGCACTGGGCACAGTGAGCTAAGTGGTGAGTGGGCCCCGGGGACTCTGGCCCTGCCTCCTCTGGCTGTCCCTCCTGGAGCAGCCCCTTCTGAGCTGGAGTCTACCTGCTTGATGGCTGGCTGCAGCCCTCCCATGGTGCTAGGTCTTTCTTGGGACAAGTCTCCCTCTGGTGAGTGGGCCCGCACACCTCCTCAGTCCCTCTCCTGAGTCCAGGCCAGACTCACTCTCTTTCTCTCCTACCTGCATGCTGATCTCTCTCCACATGGGTTCACTAGAATGAAGTGTTAGTAGGAAGAGCTCTTACAACTGTTGTACACCTACTGTGCACCACGCACTGTGCTGGAAGTGCTAGTGTTTGGCTTAATCCTCCCGACACCTCTGTGAAATATCATTCTCTTGATTTCACAGAAAGGGAAACAGACTCTGAAAGGTCAAGTTACATGCCTCAGGTCACACAGCTAGAAAAGGTTGGCCTGGATGGAAGCCTGTGGAGGGCTATGGGATGGTTCTTCCTGGATGGTCACCTAATCATGGCTGTAGCCAGAACCACTACTTCCTGCGCATTCTGCACCCATGGCAGACATGCCAGCACCCTTCAATCCCACTGGCTGGATGGACTGCCATTTACACAGGACTCATATTGTACAATGAATGTGAGGGGAGAAGGCAGAAAGCTGCACTGGATCATCCATACTCCTGGAAGGTTTTGGACTCTGGCAAATGTGCCCTGAAAGAGTCCTGTAAACTCACATACAGAGCGTTCAACTCAAGGTTGACTCACTGAGCAGGAGGGCAAGGTTTGCTTGCTTCTCAGGCACTAATGTCAGGCCTTGGGAAGAAAACAGAGCCCTGAGCCAGAGCAGGCCAGCTGGCCCAGTACCAACACCAAGAAGGGGCCCTGTTAGAAGTACCCCTTCCTCAACTGCCAGAGAGGTAGGGCCCCAAGTAAATGATAGAAGAGGATAGGGGTCACAAACTCACATGCCGTGGGAGCCTGGCAGGTGGCATAGCTAAGATAAGGCCAGAGGGAACAGCGCATGCGTATTGGGTGCGTGGTGGCCTGTGGGTGAGTGGGGGTGGGCATGCTTCTCCCACAGGTGCCTGGTGATCAGTGATAGGCAGAGAATTTGGGCCCATATGCCAGCCTGTCTGATTTTTCAAGAGAAACTAAAATTAAGATCTGTATGGGAACTCCCCTAATGTTTAATCAAAGTACAATATTGTTATAACACATCGTATTAGTCAGACAGCAGGTCTCTAATCTGGATGTGTCCCTGGGGGACAGATCCAGCACCCGAGGCTCCGTATTCCATTGAATCTTGGAGGCCTTGGTCCTAGGCTCTCTGGGAAATGGGCAGCCAGTCTTCTCCCGCTTGGGGTTGTCAGTCAGCACCTGTCTGCGGCTGCACTGAGGGGGCTGGGCCTTGCAGGAGAGCTTTGGTTGCCTCCCTGCTACGTCTGTTGACTCTGAAATGTCACTGAAGTCCACATGACGTCTTCAGTGAAAACTGGGCTTGCTGTGCAAACTCAGCTTAAAAACAGGTCCCCTCACCCTCTCACTGCACAGCGTGGCTCCTAAGCTGGCTCTGTCATGTCCCTGGTGGGGCTGGAGTTCTCAGGGCTGCCAGGGATCTGCCCTTACCTGCACCATCAGGTGGGATACACACTGGGCTGTTTGTTAGCAAGCACTGCCTGATGGTGGTCTGAACATCGTCGTCTCTCTCACTCACATGATGGCGGATGTGTAGGAGTTCTGACCCACAGTGCTGTCCAGAGCTCCAGGTCCTTCTGTTTTGTTGCTCTGCTGTCCCCATGCTGACAATGTGCTTGGTGATGGTTCACCGTCACAATCTGCATCATAGTAAGGGCAGGTGTGTCCTTTCCCCGTAAGGACACAACCAGGAAGTTACATGCATCCCTTCTGCTCACAACCTACTGATCAGCACTTGTTTTCATGGTCACATCTAGCTGTGAGAAAGGCTGGGAAATCTAGTCTTTCTATTTGGGTGGCCGTGTGTCCAGGTAAAACTCTTCTATGGAAGGAGGAGAGGACATACGGGAGGGGGACAAGCGGAGGTCTCACACACACTCTTCATGAAAGCTGCATTCCTGATACAAGTGCTCCTGGGAGGAAGCCCCCTCAAGTAACAGGCCCCAGTATGATGTCCCCAAGGGAAGAGTCAGCGGTCTGCCTGGGGAGGAGTCCTGGGCGGTGAGCAGCAGCCAGGGCAGGAAGCTGGAGGCTGGGGCGGAAGACAGGCCTCAGAAAGTGTCCAGGAACCAGGACAGCAGCCACTGTGTTCTGGTTCACAGAACAGGTGTGTGGAGCCCTTGTTCCTTGGACACAAGCCAGGTGTTTGTCAAAGCCCCGTGGAAGAGTTCCTGGAAATGTTCAATATGCTCCCTCAGATTTCCTGTGCTGACTGACAGCTTAGAGCCGGAATAGGGGGCAGGGAGAAAGCAGCAAAACTAGGAATCATCATGACAGTAAAAACATCCCGAACCCTCATACCCGAAACTCCCCCTAGGGGGCAGTACTATCCTCTTTGAGAACCACTGGCTTAGCCTCATAGGGGTGGAAGGAACACTGGGAAGTCCAGTACAATGAGCAGGACACCAACCCTAGAGGGACTTCCTGTGCTCTGGAATGCCTGGCTGACTAAGATGGCCTTGACCGACTCCACAGTCTAACTAGACAGCAAACAAATAATTATGCTAAGTTATTCTGTATCATTGTGACCGTGCTAAGAGGGAAAAGTGCCGCTGTGCAACCTGGACCGGGAGGATGAAGGAGGCTGGCCCTGTAAGGACAGTGGGGGAGGGGCATGGCGACGGCGACTAGATTTATCATGGTGAGCACATGGTAAGGTATATAGCTGTTGAATGACTATGTGGTACACCTGAAACTATTGTAATATTGTATGCCAACTATATTTAAGAAACAGTTCTAGAGGGCAGCGGGGTGGGGAGAGTGGGGGCGGGGAGGAAGGCAGTTGCAGGTAGAAAGGGGCAGCAGAGCTTCAAGTTGGGAGGGAGCTCAGCATGTTCCAGAAGCAGAAGCCACTGGCCCTGGAACTCAGAGCGAGGGGCTGAATGGCCTGTCCCTCTGGGTGGAGGTAAGATATCTGGGCTTTGTCCCCGGAGCATGAGGGGCTCTGAGGGATTTTCAGCAGAGTAGTGAGTGACCTGATCGTATTTGTTTTAAGATCACCTGGCTCCAGTGTGGAAAACGTAGCAAAGGTGCCCATCTCATTATGAAGGTGGGCAGGGTCCCCCAGGGACAGTGGTAGAGCAGGAGAAAGAGGGCCTGAGTCAGCTAAAGGAGACACAAATTTTAAGACTGAGGAGAGGACAGCCTTGAACTTGCCAATGAGTGGGTGAGAGTGACCAGGACCTAGTGCCCATGTGCCAGGTAGGAGTGCAGATGATTCATTCCTGATGACAAGGCACAGAGAGGTGCCAGGGGGCTGGGAGCCTGAGTCCTCTACTCCGTAAACAGGAAGCAGTCAGAGCGAGGATGGTGGCGGGCTACTGCAGGTACCGGGAGAGGAAAGTATGGAACCGCGGTCTAGGAGAGAGGGAGACTGAGGGGACTGGAAACATAGTGTGATTGCCAGGCAGCGAGGGTCCACCTGAGTCAGGGGTCTCGAATATCAAGTGACGGGGGCAGGTTAGCTCTGTTATTCTCCAACACCTTTAGCGGTTAGGATGCAGGCCGTGGACTAGGCGGAGGTGGATTTCACTGCGTTATGGTGTCCGTACATGAAACGCTGGATGTCAAACTAAGTAAGGGCGTTACAGTTTTTTGCAGCAAAATGATGATAACTAATCACTGAATTTAGGAGGATGAGAATGCCGCTCAGCGAGGACTTGGGAGGTGGGAGGGGGACCTGTCTGGTGCTAGGTGCTGGGGTGTAGGGGTATACAGGTGAGAAGCCAGAGCCCCTGTGGTCAAGAAGTTCATCAGCTGGAAAGATACCAAACATAATGCGGGAAAGAGTGTCAAGCAAGGGCTGTCACCACTCAAAGCTACACTATAACTAATTTTCCCCCATGGTGGGGCGAGGGAGCCTAGAGACTGCTGTGGGGATGACGCCAGGGACCAAATAGGCAGCGGATGGACCCTTGTGCTCTGGGGACACAATGTAGTTTGGACAGACTTCTGTCTCCGGAGATGAGCGACTCCAGACTGCTCTCAAGAAGGCGCAGAGGCGGGTTGTTCGCGAGGGCTCGAGCGCGGGGCACCCAGCAGCCAGACCCCGCGTCTGAGCTCCGAGAGCGGGAATGGGGGTGTCGGGGTCGGCCGGGCGGCACCGAGGCTGGGGGCTCCCAGTGCAGCGCGCGTTCCGTCGCTCCGCGCACTCCATGCAGTCCTTCAGCGCTCATGCCAAGTTGTAGTTTCTTGCAGACACATTTTTTGTCCCCGTGTTGCGGAAAAACGGACTCTGACACGATGTGGGATCGATGGAGTGAGCGCTTTATTAACGCATGAGGACCCAGAGGAGACAGCCTCCAAATTCTGGGCCCTGAACATGGGGAGTAAGTTTTCCTTTATACTATCAGACTGTGACGCGAAAGCTGGGTTGGAAAATGTTGCAAGCAGATTACAGAAGCTGAATGCAGGTGTTAGCCGGGCGTGGGCAGTAAGGCAGGCGGGGTGAGTGAAAAGGGGCTAACAGTCCCTTATCTTAGAAGGCCAAAACAGTTTTACAGAAGCGGGAGGCGAGAACTCGGTTGCTACTTGGGAGTTACTAAAAAAAATAGCTTGCTTTTCCCTTACACCTGAAGTTGGCTGTCCCCCTCCTCCTGCCTTCGCTCATTTCTCCTTCGCCACTACTCGCGGAGCGTCCTCGGTTCGCGGGCCGGCCAATGCGCAGCGGGGAAGGCACACAGAGATGTGCCGGGCCCTGGAGCCCCGGCTGGGCGGGGAGCTCTGGACGCTGGGGGCTCCCGAGAGCAGGGCCAGCGTGCGCTGTACCCACGCTGCCTGGCGGAGTTGTGCTCCCCGCGTCAGTGGCGCTGTCATTCCGGACGCGGGCGGGGACCCGCAGAGGGAGGACCAGAGCTCCCACAGGCGTGCGTCTGATCCCTGCCCCGCCCCGCCCGCGTGGGGAGGGTCCGCCCAGCTAGTGTCTGGTGTCCTCTCTGAGGCCTCTCTCAGGCGTTCGGACTTCTCCGAGGAGGCGCAGCGGAGACCACAGCTGCCCCTCGGTGTGTGTCTGGGCTCCGCGCTCCCGCTCCCGTCCAGCCCGAGCGCCTCTGCGCTCCCCCGGGGCCTGCCCGAACCATGCTGTGCTGCTTGCTGGTGAGGGCCGGCAACCTCCCTAGTGCGAAGAAAGACCAGCGCAGCGACCCGGTCGCCAGCTTGACTTTCCGAGGTGAGAGCCCCTTGGCCACCCTACTCGAAACACACCTCCGGGTCTGAGACCGCGGTTCCACCACAGTTTTCTTCCTCTGTGGTCAGGGTCAGCAGTCTCAGCAGTCTTCTGTAGAGGGGTGAGGAGGATGGAACAGCACAGTACATGCATAGTGCTTTGAACTTTTGGAAAAGTGAATGTGCTGTCTTATGTCAACAGTTAGCCACTTTTCTAAGACCGATACCCAGGAGGAATAAAGTGGGAGCCTTTACTAATCATAAGGGTGCGGAACAGAGAGAGGAAACTGGGTGGGTAGATGGTGTGCTTTGAAACCTTTATTTCATTCATCCATCCATTCATTCTCTCATCTTTATTGAACACTGGCCATGTTGAGTCCACCAGGTCTCCGCTGGGAATAAAAGGAACAGAATAGGTTAGATATGGCCTTGGCAAAGGATTCTGAGGGGTGTCAAGGGTATTTTTTAAAATTCAAAGAGCCTAAGTGCCTACACGTGGAGCTTAGACAAGAGAGGCTCCCCTGTGCATTTCTGGGGCAACGAAGGACTTACAACCCCCCTCTCACCAGGCATGTTTAACCCCTTACTTTAAGGCAGTCATTCCCACAGGACGAGGTGTCTTAGGAGGGGAAAGGGAAGAGGAAAAATCTGTCAAAAGTAAGAGAAGGAACAATGGCTGTGAGTCAGGACCCCAGTCCTGCGAAGAAAGATAAATAAGGGGAGGAGAGAGAGTTTTCCTCTTGTCAAGATGCATATCCTGTGGTTTGGTGGAATTAAAATAATATGTGTATCACAAAACATGGCCGATCTAGAGGGAGAAATGGCTGGTGTTCTCATGGGGCTTGAAAACAATGGGGGCACTTTTAGCTCTGACTCATGATCTCCATCTGCTCCCCAAGGAACCCCAAGTATCCACGACTAATAACTATAGATGAAAGACACCGTTTGGCAAAGTGAGACCTCTGTGCAGCTTTAATTATTTGCTATGGGATAATCTACATTGCATTTCTTTTTTGAGAAGTGTGAGTTGATTTTAGGAAACTGCTGTTTTCACTCATCGGTGACTTTCCTGGGTGCCCACTATGAAATGCAACTTCAGGACAAGGTTCCTAGCTCTCTCCTGTCCATCAGACTCTGCCTAAGCTGTCCCTGCACAGAACTTGCCAGGCCACCACTGGTTGGGAATGAAGTTCCCAAAGGACCCTGAGCCCAGGGACCCACATCAGCCTAGTTCTCTCAGATGCTTTGGAACTCTTGCGGGTCTGGTCACAGCTCTCTTTCCCTGGTTCTGTAACAGTGTTCTGGTAGCTACTAATCTCATTCTGCCAATAAGGATACGGAAACCTGGGGAAGTTAAATGATGTGTCCAGGTCAGTGGTTGTGACAGGGAGCTACCAGTCCTTGGAGTGGGCAATGCCTTTGAGTCAGGTAGGTGACTCAGTAGGTAACCTATTGAGGTCCCTCTTGGTTGTTGCTCTGGGCCAGGTACCCTGTGTGCGTAGCTGCTGTCCTCCCCAAATCTCTGCAGGCCCCACCTGCCCTTTATGATGCCTTACTATTTAGGCACTGACACACCCCCTGCAAAACTGAAATACAATAGAATGTAACATATCCAATTGTTCAAAGGGCATTCATCTTTCAAAGCCCCACTGCAATACCACCTTCTCCAGGGAGGCACCCAGGATTCCCCTGTCTGTCATTACTCTGTCTTCTCTGGATGCACAGCACCTAGCGCACTCACCCCAGTCTGTCTGTGCTCAGTACTCAGCCGCACACTTAGGACCCTGTGACTCCTTGAGAGCAGCAGCCTATCCTCAGCACTGGGCATCAGGATGCCCAGGGCTTGGTGCAGATAGGTGCTGTGTAGTGTTTGTGCCCTTTCTGGTCCAGCCTCTGGACATCATGTAGTCTGGGGCAGTGGCCTTCATGCTTTCCTGTGCTTGAGAATCCTCTGGAGAGTGTGGGTCCCATCCACAGAGGTTCTGATGCAGCAGATGTGAGAGACCTGAAATCAGCACTGATCACCTACTATCAAGTAGTTTCCTTTTGGAAACACACCTCTGGAGAAATTGATGTGTGATGTACTGAAAGGTGAAATTAACATGACACCCCCGCCTCCTTCCCAGGGGAAATTCATGCTGAAGTTTGGAGCTGAGCTGATGCTTAGAGAGAGAGGCCGTTAGAATTGGACCCCGAATTTACAGATCATCTAGACTGGGGTATCCAATCCTGGCTGCACATCAGAGTCTTTAAAAAAATCCACTGCTTGTTCCCTCCACTCCTGAAGCTAAATCTCTAGAGGAGGGGTCCAGATATAGGTGTTTCTATACAATCTCCAAATATGTCAGATGTGTTGTCAGGGTTGAGAACCCCTGAGCCCATCCCCCTTGTGGCACAGAGGGGTCTGTGGCCTGCTTGCAGAGAAGGCGGACTGCACCGTGCGCTTGGCTCCCACACAAGGCCCCAAGTGCAAGGGCCTGGCTGGCCCCACCTTCCACGCAGTTGTTCTCCCAGCATTCCAGCCTCAGATGTAATTTCAAGACCTGCCTCCCAAAATAGACTATGAGCTCTGGAAGGCCCGACACCGAGGGCACTTTTTCGGATTCGCTGTCTCAGGGCTTTAGGGTAGAGATGATTAATGAATTCCTATCATTCCTTTGTTCTTGCCTTAATTAATTAGTTAACTAAAACTACCACGAGTACCTGGGCCACGGCAGGTATTTTTGATGGACTGTCTTCATCAGTGAGCAGCTTCATTTCCTGCAGCTTTTAGTGATCTGTCCTTTCTTCTGCCCTGCCCATTTTCTGCCCTGCAATGTGATTATTAATGTGCCTCCATTCATGCGTTTAGTTCACTGAACACGTGTGTATTGAGTGCCGCGCCAGGTGCTGGGGAAACATCTAAGGACAAAACCAGATCTCTGTTCCCTTGGAGAATTTCTATTAGCTTCCCCAGGCTCACCAACCAGAAAACGAAGTCATTACTGTCTCTTCTCTCTTCCTCATTCCTCCCCATGTCCCTTCAGCTAACCCCACCCCCTTTCTCCTCCCTTCTGTCTCCTGGGTGGTCTCTAGACTTTGGGCAGGAGCCTGGGGGAATCTTGTAGAACTGCCTGAAGGCTAAGACACACCTGAGGGGCAGACCTGACTCACCTGTGTGGGGAAGGTGGGCTGAGGGGGCACCGGATTCTCTGAATCTGGCTTTTTAAACATAGGCAGTGACTTTAAAACATTGTGAGTAGCGTTCTGATTTCTTTTTGTAAACATAGTGTGCACTCAATGTATAAAAGGATATATTATAGAGGGGCATGAGGCAAAAGTAATGAGTGGCCCCAAATCCTGGCACTTTGAATTAATTTACTTATAATTTGACATATATCCTTGAAGATTATTTTTTTCATTAAAAAGGGCAATTTTAGTTGTGAAATCTAAGACCCAAATGAAGTACATAAAATAGACATGTATGCTTTAATGCAGGGATTCTCAGCTGGGGGTGACCTTGTTCCTTAGGGGACGCGTGGTACTGTTCGGAGACACTTTGGGTGGGTGGGTGTGTGCACATGCGCACTCACTGGGAGCACAGAGGGTGGAGGCCAGGGACGCTGCTGAACATCCCACCGCGCCCTGAACAGCAATACCCCTCCTCCCACAGTAAGTGTCCAGACTTAAATGTTAAAAAAGTGCCGGAGCCCACAAGCCCTGCTGTAACGAACACATTATGAAGGAAATGCCCATACCTGTCACCCAGGTCAAGAAATCGAGTCTTGATGGCCCCACCCTTCCACCAGAAGCCCCCAGAACCCTTGCGTTTTTTTCTGGAGTAATCCCGTTCTAGATATCTTCTTCCAATGTTTGTCAATTTCCATTTTTGCTCAACAACAAACCAGGGGTATTTTTCTATGTTGGTAAATATTCTCCACACCTTCTAAAATGTCTGGATAGTATTTTAATATATGGATGCACCATAATTCAGTTATTCAACTTCCCACTGATGAATATTTAGGTTATACCAACCTCTTAATATATATAGTCAATGCTTAAATTATACTGTTGCTGTGAGAATTGTCCCAGTGTCTAAATCTTTGCCTACATATTATTTCCTTCGAGTAAATATCAGAAGTGGCATTGCTGCGTCCGAGTTTAGGTATTTAAGGCTTTGCCGCATTTCCCAAGTTGCTTTCCTGAGACTTGGCACCGGCTTTGCCTTCCCATCAGTGGAGTGTGGGGGCTTGTTTACTTATAACCCCGCTAACTCAAAGCATTATGACACAGATCTTTACTACTGTAAAGGCTCAAATAGCATTTGCAGTATTTCAAAGTTATTACCTGTTTGAATTTATTTTTACTGGATTGCTTTTAAGTTGCCCATTTTGAGGGGCTAGGGTGTTTGTCTGTTTCTTAATTAGTTGCAAGTGCTCTTTGTATACTAAGAATGCTACGATTTTGTCGTAGGTGTTCCAAACATCTTCCCCAGTTCTCACTGGCCTTTTGTGTTCCCAGACGACTGCTCTCAGAGTACCTCCCACCACCTCAGTGTATGGACTGGCCACCACCGCCACTGTATCCACTGCTTGCTTCCTGGAAAGTCTGGCTTTCGTTAGGATTTAGAAAGGTGGAGAAGGGGTGGGAGTCCTTGCGGGAAAGAAGGGCAGGGCTTCTGCTGGGGAGGGTGGGAAATGAGAGCTGCCCGGTTCTTGGGGTGCCCAGGCTTAAAGAAGCCTACCCTTTCTGGGGGGAAATCTGTGCGGAGATGTAAAGCAGACTTTCCTTCAACAGAAGCCAGGACTGTCTTTTCCCCTTCCAATTGCCTCTGCCTTTGGTGGTCTGCTGATTTTCTGAATGTCCATCACTTTCTTTGTCTGATGGGTAATCTAATGAAGTGTCCAGAGAGTGCCTGGTACAGAGCAAGTCCTCAATAAGTATATGAGCAACTCCATACCACTGAATGACAACTCCCCATTCCTCCTCCCCCAGGCCCTGGTAACCTCTATTCTACTTTCTGTGTCTATGTATCTGACTATTCTAGGCACCTCATGTAAGTTGAATCAAGTAATGTTTGTCCTTTTGTGTCAGAACTGCCTTCCTTTTCAAGGCTCAATTATTTCTACTGTATGGATATCCCACATTCTGTTTATACATATATCTGTCAGTGGGCCTTTGGACCTTGGTGCCTTAGAGATGCAATGGGAAATGGACCAGTATTTCTCCGCCTTTCTTTAAACTGTCCTTTGACCGGCATGCGACACTCCCATGTTACAGACTGGTGTGTCCCCTCAGTGAATGAATACCCCTGCTTCAGAGTTTGTCTTCTCTCTGACCCCACCAGCCCCAAAGACCCCACTGCCATCAGTGTTACGAAAACAAGCATTCTGTCTGCTTTCCAAATGGACCAAGACCTTTATTCCTGAGTTGAGGGGTAGAGGCCCTGTCCTGTCTTTGCTACTGGGGATTGCAGCTGGCTGGGCGCTCCCTTCCACACTGTAACCCCAGTGTGTGTCCAGGCCATGGGAGGCTAACAGGCATCTTGGGCCATTGAGAGGTGTCTGTCCCAGAAGATAGGCCTGGGGCCCAGGCCACTGGCGAGACAGTAACCCTGGCCACTGATAGGTAGACTTTACCAGCTGCTGGTGAGCAGAAGGGCAGTGATGTGGCTCCTTATAAACAGCCATGGCCACATCTGACATTTAGGTAGCCGTGTACATGTGGGGCACTTGCCAGTGGAGACTGCTCAGCCAGGTAGCCCCCAGCTATGGCTGAGGCAGGGTGGCCTGGCTCCTTACCTGTCTCCGAGGCCCTCCTCACTTTCCTTACCTCAGCCCATGGTCTTCAATGGAGCTGGATTCAGTGGGGGACCAGGACAGTGTTCAACATCATTTCTGTTACACACCTTGGCTCTTGACACTCAAGGGCCAAGATGGAGATTTCTTTGTTCTTCAGATCTCCTTGGACAGTTTGTTTCCTTTAAGGCAATATTTTCAAACTTTTGGGACTGTTACATACAATAAGACTTATTTTCACATATAAGTACATATGTGAATATATAATCAAAAGTTCCAAGCAGTACTACTTTTCTGATGAAAGATGTACTGATATTTTCTTCTCTGGTCTGTTCAGTCATTATAAAGACATATTGGACAACTCACTCAATTGACATCATGGCCCTGTAGTGGGTCCCAGTGAGTAGCTTGGAAATCACCACCATGTAGCATTGGGAGACTCTGGTCTAGGAGTCTGGGATAGAGTTGTGTGGGTAGAGTTGTGTAGGCTTGGGGAAACAAGTGAGGAATTTCCATGGGGGGCATATGAGTAGGTTTCTTCTTTATTGAGTCTTTCAGTCTGGGGGAACACCCCCATGGCTTTGGGACGATCCTCACAGATGCCAATTGGCCCCCAATTCAGCAGAGCAATCTGGGGAGAGGACATAGTCCCCTCCCCTAAACCCTAGCATGAGCTGTGAGCTCCCCTTTATCTCTGAGTCTGTTAAATTATGTGCACAAACCGTGTCTCTCATGGTCAAAATTAATTAGCAAGGACAGGACAGGTCTGAATTCATGATAAGGAAGGAACTATTTTCTTAACTGTTTCCTAATTAGCACTGGGTCTTCCCTGTCCTTGGCCTCTGTAGATCATGTGATTATGCTGGGTTAATGTTTCATTTCTTTCTTGTCCTCTTTGGGGCTGTAGTGCCCATCAGTGACCCCTCAGTGTCATCCAAAGGGTCCCAGGGTTGGCTCTTTTAACCAGGATTCGGCGAAACCTTACTGAGGGCCTTTGCTCTTGTCATCTTCAGGGACAGCAGGAAATGGAAAATGTTTAAAAGATATTTTGCACAGGACTTGGCACGCAGACACTGTTCAATTAGTACTAGGCAGGAGTACCGGGAAATGCATCCGACTGGACAACTTGAGAGAGGCTGCAGGTGGAATTTTCCATGTGACTCATGTAGACCATAGGAAGTTGACAGGGGAGGGGAAATAGATGCTTAGATGACATCTTATATTCTTTCAAAACCCCATAAAGTAGGCACTCATGATTAATTTGTTGCTGAGAGAATTAAGGAAGGCTTAGAGATGTTAAAAGTCCTACTATGGTCATACAGTAGTGCAGTGGTGTGAAACTCATTTTCATGGGGGACCACATCAGCCTCACAGTTGCCTTCAAAGGGCCAAATGTAGAGCTCCTGGCCCCTAGTTAAGGAGTAGTTACATTTATACAGTCCTCAAATTACATTCGGCCCTTTGAAGGCAACCACGAGGCTGATGTGGCCCTCAGTGAAAATGAGTTTGACATACCTGCAGTAGTGGCTGTTATTTGAATGACTCCAAAGCCATGTGTCTAGTGCCTGCTGGAGCCGCGCCAACATAGCCCACAAGGAGATTTAGAGTGGTTCAGCCAGGGAAGGCCTGGGCCAGTTTTGAGAAGAGAACTGGTGCCCCTCCCAGGACATGCCTCCTGCTGTGCCTGCTTTCATGCCCTCCACTCACTGATGCCCAGCCACACTGTGAATGCAGTCTTATGGCTTTCTCTGAGAACAGTGATTCCATCCTCTGATGAGGAAGTCAACGTTGCAGCCAACCTGGGGGAGAAAAGGACCCATTCATCAGAACCCAGGCACAGGCGACCTCGCTATATGCTACGGTAACTAACATGGTGAGGCCTCGTGTCTGCCTTCTGCACTTCACAGCCCTGTTGGGAAGACAGACGTGGAAGCACACGGTTATCCCACTGTCTGGTGGTACATGTGGTCACAGCTTACAACCATCTCTGAGAAAGTCAAGAGAGGCTTTTCAGAGGAGAAAGCGAGCTGGGGAATGAAGAATCAGTAGTGGTTCATTCAGAGTGGGGGCACAGAGGGAACGGGAGAGGAAATAAACTTATATTTAATGAGTGTGCTGTGTGCTGGGCACCTCACTCACCCTATCTTGTCTAATGTTCACAACAACCCCATGGGGAGGCATTATCATGATCTTACAGATGAAGAAACAGGGGCTGAATGTTTAATAGATTTCCTGAGAGGTTTTCAAATGCTGTACACGGAACCCAGGAAATCCCCAAGACCCTTCGAGTAGGACAGCAAGGTCAGAACTATTGTCACAATAAGACTAAGACACTGTTTGCCTTTTTCACTGGGTTGACATCTGCAGTGATGGCCACGGAAGGGGCACAGTCGGTGCTTTAACACTCGTGAAGGTCTTGGCACCAAATTGTAGTTTTCTTCACCCTCATGTAGTTTTAGCTAAAAAAAAAAAAAGCCGGTTTCATTGAAGAATATTCTTGATAAAGCAGTGATTATGACTTTTATCAATCTCGATCCTCACGGACCTGTGCTGGTAACAGTTGGTGTGCTGAGCTGAGAAGTGTGGGCAGAGCGCTTCGCCGCGCCCTGGAGAGTGACCGCTGTGAGGAAGCCCTTGTGTGACTGCTTGAATGCAAGCTACACTAGCCATTTTTTCCATAAAATACTGCTTTTAGTTGAAACGATGACTGAGAAACGAATTATTCAGACTAGGGCATTTGGCAGACATTTTCTTGAAAACGAGTGAGTGAGCCTGCCACTTCACGCTGAATGTTGCCAATCATAAACTTTGAGCTTTCAAACAAAAGTTGGAATTTTAGAAACTTGTATCTTCCAGCTTCCCAATATTTAATAATTTTGCTGTTGAGATTGATGGTGATATCAACAAATGTGATATTTTTCAGTTTTATATAATGGCATGTGTCAACATTTGGAAGGTTTACATAACTCAATGAACAAAAGTTTCCTGAATCACCAATGCAAGATGCTACAGAACCGCACACATGGGCGGAGATGCATTCAGACTGCAGACGCAACAGTGGGTTCCGGTGTAACAGGGCACAAAATGTTCATCGGTCTGCTTTCAGATTTTACGTGGCCACTCTCCTTTAAGTTTAAGAAATACTACTTGTTGAGTTTTGGTGTAGTACCAAAGGCTATCCACGAGTATATGAAAACTTATTTAAATATGCCTCTTTTTCCAACTATGTACCTGGTTGGATTTTCTCTATAGATACCAACCAAAACAAGACATCTCAACATGTTGAATGCAGAGCTAGACTTGAGAACCCAGCCGGGCACTGCAAAGTGTAAACAATGTCACTCTTCCTTTTCCTTTGTTTAGGAAGTTACAGTTATTTTTCATAAAAATATGTCACTTACGCTAA
>PVKM010034707.1:0-15465 GCA_004027735.1 Carollia perspicillata
TTTGTCTGAGTCTCTGTGAAATCTAGTACCTCCCATTGACTAGGGATCTCTGCTAGACAAATGTTGGTGGAAAGAGATGGAGTGATTTTCTTGGTAGTGTCTGTGGCCTATTTCACACCCCCACCCCCAACTCAGCTGTCTCTCACTGTGTCCTGTTTTTCCAGTGCCTACTGGCCAGTCTCTGGGACTTAGCTGTGTATTATGCAGGGTGTTCCGAGATAGACGAAATGGCCAGATTCCAGTGTCTGCTACCCCAGAGATGTTATAATCATACCTTTGTTTCACTGTTTCCTCTCCCACTGCCCTGCTCCTGGTCCTTGCAGCTGGACATAGATTATTGCGAGCCCAATCCCTGCCAGAACGGTGCCCAGTGCTACAACCGTGCCAGCGACTATTTCTGCAAGTGTACTGAGGACTATGAAGGCAAGAACTGCTCCCACCTTAAAGACCACTGCCGCACAACCCCCTGTGAAGGTACCTCCCTCTCCCAGGCTCCTGGCTTGTCTCCTAAGCTCACCCTTCTGTCCCCACTTGTCACTGTTCCTTGATAACTCTGAGAAGAGTGTAGGTGAGGAGATCAAACCCCCTAACCTGACTGCTTGGAAGTCAGAACACATGGAAGCAACTGAGTTGGGTTCGCCAGTGGGAGAACCGTACAGGTAGCCCAGGGGAGAGAATGAAATTCATTTAGCATTCCCCGTCTGGGGTGAACTGATTTGCAAGACTGAGACCGAGTCCCCAGAGCAACACTGTCAGGAAACTGTCCGCACCTGTGCTCTCAGGTGGGGTGGTCACAGGCCACGTGTGGCCAGAGGAGCATTTAGAGTGTAACGGGAAACTTACTTTATTTAATTTCAAGTGATACAAATTTAAATGGCCACATGTAGCTTGTGGCCACTATCTTAGGTGGCACAGTCTTGCAGGTTCTAGAAGTCTGTCCATCAGCCTTGCCTTAATTGAAGCACGATAAAGTAGAAAGTAAAGCTGGTTTTTCTTCCCTTGGCGAGCTTCTCTACCAAAGAGACATGACAGGACAGGCGTCCACAGACATTGAGACTTCTGAGCCACATAGGGAGAAAATCCCTTTAACAAACTAATAAACTTTGAAAACTTCAGTCTGCCTGGCATCTCAGTGTTGTCACAGTGCTACAGGGCATGTTGCCAGAGGCTTGGCCCTGCGGTGCCTCTTGATCTCTTCCCCTCATTAGCCAAAGGTGCCCGTGTCTGGGAAAGCAGGCTTGGCGTATTTCCTTGGCTTAGGAATGCCATGTCTCATGGGTCAGTGGCCATAATCTGATCCGAGTCTGTCTTCTAGTGATTGACAGCTGCACAGTGGCCATGGCTTCCAACGACACGCCTGAAGGGGTGCGGTATATCTCCTCGAACGTCTGTGGCCCCCACGGGAAGTGCAAGAGTCAGTCGGGAGGCAAATTCACGTGTGACTGTAACAAAGGCTTCACTGGAACGTACTGCCATGAAAGTAAGACCCTCTCCCTGCCTCTGCCCAGCTCAGGGAGCATGCAAGTCTGGATCGTTTCAGTCGAGACGAGTGAAGGTGTGCCGTTACAGCTAGGATCTAAGACTGAGTTGTGTTTAACTTATGAGATCGCTGATGCCTCTGAGCCTTCAGCACATTCTAGAATGTTCTGGAATCTCACTAGTTTGGGTGGTCCTGCTTTCTGTGGAAATTTCTTCCCCACACCCACTGAGCAGCTTAGCCTGTAAGGGCATGAATAAAATGCATGTGGCATTTTCAGGAGAGCCCTGCTTAGTGGGCTGCCTGCTGAATTTGAGACACAGTCCTGATGGAAGTGAGGACTTCGAGGTGCCAAGTGCATTTTCTCGGGTGGCAGCTTATAGAGCAGTGCCCAGCTTTGTTGGTACTTCATTTACTACTGGACTTCTGTTTCCTTTTCTCTTAGATATTAATGACTGTGAGAGCAACCCCTGTAAAAACGGTGGCACCTGCATCGATGGTGTCAACTCCTACAAGTGCATCTGTAGTGACGGCTGGGAGGGGGCCTACTGTGACACCAGTGAGTCTGGTCTTCTCGGGACAGACCGCTCTGGCATTGTGGAGGGTTGCGGGGAGGGTGGGCCATCTGCGTAGCCTTTCTGTTTCGTGGGAATTTCTGAAAGGAAGACCCCAGCTGTTCCTGCAGTGGGGCACCATGGCCTGGCTCCTACTTGTATTTGTTAATTGGGTGACAGCCAGTGGGAAGGAATTGCTGCTGAGCAGCTACAGAGTCTGATTGTGTAATTAGGATGACAGACGTCCCTGCTTGCAACTGATCGTCATTTTTGACTGTCTTGGTTTCAATTTCGTGGGAGTGACGGGCCTGCTCCTGACTTCACTCACTTATGTGGGATTAAAAGTAACCTGGTTGGGGGCTCCTTTACTCTCCTGCAAAAGGTGATGGTGTTCAAGTCCAGGGCTTTCTCAGCCGGTCTCGGAACTTGGGGTGGAAAGCGGGGTGGGGGTGGCCATAGGAAACGTGTGGCTCTCGTGGGTTGTGAAGGGTCCTGGGTGCATGTTCAGCTGGGGGTCTCTTACTTGGTTCTAGATATCAACGACTGCGACCAGAACCCCTGCCACAATGGGGGCTCATGTCGGGACCTAGTCAACGACTTTTACTGTGACTGTAAAAACGGGTGGAAAGGAAAGACCTGCCACTCGCGTAAGTGGTAGCTGACTGGGATGCTGTCCCTGGGACCCCTCTGTCTCTCTGCTGGGAGAGGAGCCAGCCAGGGGGTCACACTGAGGTCTTCCTCCTCCAGGTGACAGCCAGTGTGACGAGGCCACGTGCAACAACGGGGGCACCTGCTATGATGAAGGGGATGCTTTCAAGTGCATGTGTCCTGCAGGCTGGGAAGGAACGACCTGTAACATAGGTAACTTTCTGCCCCGCTCGATTCCCTGAGTGCTTTCCCAGCTGTGGCTTTTGCCCCTTCAGACTGTTTTTGGATCCTCAGGGAGGGTGATCTCTGCTCTTGTCTTATAGCCCGAAACAGTAGCTGCCTGCCAAACCCCTGCCATAACGGAGGCACCTGTGTGGTCAATGGCGAGTCCTTCACGTGTGTCTGCAAAGAAGGCTGGGAGGGGCCCATCTGCACTCAGAGTGAGTGTCCCCCACCCGTGGACCTCTCCGAGGGCTAGGGCTGTGGGAGGGAGCACATCCTGACAGCCTCGGGGACTCGAAGTGGAAACCAGAAGCAGCATAGCTGTTTGATGTCTGCTTCTGCATCACCTGGGTCGGTTCTAATGACTTGATGGGATGCAGCCCTGACCTGGGCATGAGAAAGTCGCCAAGGAGATAAGTGGAGACAGATGGCGTCTCGTTAGGAGCTCTGCTCTGACCAGCAGCCTGTCTCCTTCCCTTCTCACACCCCGTCCCCAGCCCTGCCAGGGCCTCTTCCTGTGTACATGTGTCCCACGGTGAGAGGAACAAAGCGTGGTGCAGGCCTGGTTCCAATTGAGCAGGGGCCTTGAGTGAATTCTGCTGGTGTTAACTGTGATGTTATCATTTGGGTATTATGGGAATTGGTGGTATTTTCACTCAGGGCTGAGACTGCTTCGCTATTAAGTTGTCTTTTTACTTTGCAGATACCAATGACTGCAGCCCTCATCCCTGGTAAGCGTGACCACCTTTTAAGGCAGCACCTGTTGGCTGTAATGTGCATGGGTGTCACCCAGGATCTTATTTAAAATGAAGGTTCTGACTTAGTAGGTCGGCTGGGCTGCAGAGCCTGCCTTTTCCAACACACCCAGGGGACGCCCATCCTGCTGGTCTGTGGACCACACTTTAATAGCCAGGTTGTCTTCATTTAGAGCAGTGATTCTCAACCTTCACTGCCCACACGAATCACCTGGGAGGTTCTTCTTCCTTTTTTTAAATAAGATCCAATGCCTGGGCCGCAGCTGGGACCTGTCAGATGAGACACTCTGGGTGGGACCCATCAGTATTTTTAAAGCTCCCCGGGCAGTGGTGAGTGTGGCTAGGGGTGAGAGCTGCTGTGGTCACTGGCGAGGCTCCCTGTGATTGGCTGGCAACTGATGCCTTGGATAGGGAGGTTGGTAACCTAGGTGGTCTTTGCTCTCTCCTTAGTTACAACAGTGGCACATGCGTGGATGGAGACAACTGGTACCGGTGTGAATGCGCCCCTGGTTTTGCTGGGCCTGACTGCAGAATAAGTAAGGACTGCCCCTAGCTGGGTTAGCAGGGGCGCTTTTTTTTTTTTTTAAGATTTTATTTATTTTTTTTAGAGAGGGGAATGGGAGAAAGAGAAGGAGAGAAACATCAATGTGTGGTGCCTCTTGTGTGCCTCCTACTGGGGACCTGGCCTGTAACCCAGGCGTGTGCCTTGATTGGGAATCGAACCAGAGACCTTTCGGTTCACAGGCCGGCATTCAGTCCACTGAGCCACTCCAGCCAGGGCTGCAGTAGCTTTATTTTCCCCACATCACCCCTCAGCCTGAGAGTTTTCATCTTTAAAACAACTAAGGCCGTGATGTGATGCCCTTCATTTGCCAGGCAGAGCTCTGTAATCCCTGCCCCCTCCTCCAGCTGGCTGGATCCTCAGGTACCTGTTGGCCCTACTGTGGGTGGCACAGCCCTCCTTGTAGGGAAGAGAGCACCAGGCACAGAACTTGACAATTAAGCTAGTCTGAGCCCTGAAGGAAAGAGTGTGCTTTTCACCATGACTGACACATTATGGGCGAGTGGACGCTGACCTCAGCTGCGCTGGTGGAGCTCAGAGCTAACGCCGATGGAAGGGACGAGGGCCGTGGTCCCCCGAGGCACGATCAGGCTCTGGTGGAGGGACTAACGCCAAACCTGGGGGCAGGCAGTGCAGCTTTTCAGGAACCTTAAAGTCTATTCTTTATTTTGAGCCTTTTCTCCTATTTTTTTTTTATATAAGCCATATCTTTTACAAAAGCAATAGAATAGTGTTTTTTTTTTCTTTTCCCTAACTTATTTGAAATTTTACTAGTGTTTGCGATCCCCTGCTCTGGGACTGAATGGACTCCTGGGGGGTGCCTTGTTTCTATTTCATGTTTCTAAGGTTGACATATGGCCTGGAAGCCATATCTGGCCTGCTGCCTATTTTTATAAATAAAGTTTTATTGGCATACAGCCATGCTCATTCATTTACACTATCTGGGGCTGCTTTTAAGCTGTGATAAGAGTTGGGTAGTTGTGACAGGGACCACATGGCCTACAAAGCCTAAAATATTTGCTGTCTGACCCTTTTAAAGAAATTTGCCAGCCTTTCCGATAAATTGCACTCAGAAGAAAGGAACTTATTTTGGGAGGTAGCAGTGTTAAACGATTCTCAGCTGTTAAAAGTCCAGCTAATACTGACTGGGGGCAGCAGTGACAGGTAGGGCTTTTGGAGCACTGATATTGTTTCTTTATTTGGGTACTTATTACATGAAAATTCATCAGCCTTACCCTTCTCATAAGCCTTCCTATTTCTATGTAATACCAGTGAAAGCTTAGGAAAACATCACTGCCTCCAATTGGAGCCTAAACTTGAACTTCATTTCTCCTAGACATAAACGAATGCCAGTCTTCACCTTGTGCTTTTGGGGCAACCTGTGTGGATGAGATCAATGGCTACCGGTGTGTCTGCCCTCCAGGGCACAGTGGTGCCAAGTGCCAGGAAGGTATGTGGGCCAGGCCCCTGATTCCCGTGTGTCCTGTGGGGCGAGGCGGTGCTCAGGTCACTGCAGTCACCATTTTGACCATGAGTAGACACTATGCCCAGGGAGAGAACACAGCGGGGACATGCAGTGGGAATGGATAACAGGGAAGGGGGAACTTTGAGAGGTCCCTTAAAAACAGGGTAGCTGTTGCCTTGCTGTAATTACGCTATGTAGCAAACCACCTCCAAACTCTGTGGCTTACAATAGGCATTTATTTGCATTCGTGGGTACACAGAGCGGGCAGAGTGATAGGTGCTGCAGGTTGGGCTTAGGTCTGTTCTTGGTTCCTCCTCCCGCTCCCGGGCTAGCAGAGGCTCCTGGGGCGTGTTCTTCTGCTGGCATACGGCAGGCTTTCAGGAGGCAGCACTCTGTGAGTCAACCATGAGAGACTCTGAGTACAGCACATGCCCTGGTGCGGTCTTGGCCAGAGCGTGTCACATGGCTGTGCAAAAAGCCAGCAGAGAGGAGGAAGGCATACTTGCCTCTCCTGGAAGGAACCTGTAGTGTGACAAAGGCCACGGGTGTGATCATTTCCTAACAGGGAGGGAGTAAAGAATCTTGAGGTCCGTCTGCAGGAAAGGAAGGTCCTTCCACTCACACGTCTCCGCCTCTCAGTTTCAGGGAGGCCTTGCGTCACCATCGGGAGTGTGATACCAGACGGGGCCAGGTGGGACGATGACTGCAACGCCTGCCAGTGTCTGAACGGACGGATTGCCTGCTCAAAGGTGGGGTGCGAGGGCTGCTGCAGGTCACCTGAACTCTGCCGTAGCTGGTGGGCATCTCTCCTGAGCTGCCTGCTCCCGTCTCTCTCTCTCTAGGTCTGGTGTGGCCCGCGGCCTTGCCTGCTCCACAAAGGACATAACGAGTGCCCCAGCGGGCAGAGCTGCATCCCCATCCTGGACGACCAGTGTTTTGTCCGCCCCTGCACAGGGGTGGGCGAGTGTCACTCTTCCAGCCTCCAGCCGGTGAAGACCAAATGCACGTCCGACCCTTATTACCAGGATAACTGTGCGAACATCACGTTCACCTTCCACAAAGAGATGATGTCCCCGGTATGGAGCCTCTTATTCAGTTGGGAATGGTGTGTGGCTGCTGCTTGTACTAAGGCAGGACCGTTATAAGCTAGCATTCAGTTCTCTGTAGCCTAAGTTCCTGCTTTATAGCAAAGTGCAGTCCGAATATAACCTAACTTCCAAGGAAACATCCTTCTTTTTTTCTTTGAGTATCTGACAACATATGCACGGACTTTTCAATATTGTTCTAGGGTCTTACCACAGAGCACATTTGCAGTGAATTGAGGAATTTGAATATTTTGAAGAATGTTTCTGCTGAATATTCAATCTACATAGCTTGTGAGCCTTCCTCTTCTGCGAACAATGAAATACACGTGGCCATTGTAAGTATTTAATAATTAATTTGATTGCAAGATAACTAGCAACCTTCAGTTAGCCAGGAGCAAATACATCAGAAGAGAGCTTGGCCTATGTGTGTTGTCAAGTGATTTTGAATAAAAGTATACCTGGAATGTGTAAAATAATATTGAATATAATCTGGAATTGAAAAACTTTAAAAAATAATAATGAAATGTTACATCAAATTTTTGGAAAAGCTACTGTTCAAAAGCTACCGTCCCTGACCCTCCAGATTGACAATTTTTTTTCTTTTTGTTTTCTAGTCTGCTGAAGACATACGGGATGATGGAAACCCTATCAAGGAAATCACCGACAAAATTACAGACCTTGTCAGTAAGCGTGATGGAAACAGCTCACTTATTGCTGCAGTTGCAGAAGTGAGAGTACAGAGGCGTCCTCTGAAGAACAGAACAGGTAAGTGTCAGGTGGGAACAGTCCCTTTCACTGATGAGTGCCGAAAGGATCTCATCACACTGTCCAATAAAACCACCAGGCGGGCAGTTACCTCAAGGAGCTCCCCCGCCCCCCCTCATTTTACGGGTGAGGAAACAGACCAGTTGCCTTGACCAATGTCATATGGCGATGGGCAGAGGTTGGTCCGACTTGTCCCCCTGCCAACAGGCTATGCGCTCGCAAGCAGGCCCCTCTGTAGTGCGTGCACTGATCCTCGATCCTAGTGAAGCCTTACAGCAGAGAGCCTCACGGTGCCTGGAGCTCTGGTGTGCAAAGCCTGCCTTGGTGTTCTGGTGTCGTGTGACGGCCTGGTCTAAGCACCGTGAGACACTGGTTTGACAGGCAGCTCGAAGGCCCTGCAGTATGTCCAAACTCTCCTTCAGACCGTCTTAAGCATCTTTGTTCTAGCAAGGCGAGAAATTGGGCTCATGACCCCTTGGGGCATCAAAGCGGTCTGTGCTCAGATTGGGTTTCTGGTGATTCTGAAAACCAGATCCTGTAATGAGCTGCCTAAGTCGCCAGACTCCCCTTGACTGAACCAGATGCTGCTCTCCCCACACGGAGTTGGGGAATCAGTAGGAGTGGCTGCTTTGCTCAGTCTCTCCGGGGACAATAGTGTCAGGGTCTCCAAGGTCCCAGGTTCCAGCACTGCTAATGAAGCTGTGAGTTGACAATAGGCAGTTGTGAAAAGGATCATGTCCCATGATAGACCCTTCTTAGGGACTCAGGGCAGGAGAACCGCTGTTGGTGCTCTTTCCTTCGGAGAGAGTAATGGGTTTGGGGCCTGCCTTGCAGATTTCCTGGTCCCTCTGCTGAGCTCCGTGCTCAGTGTGGCCTGGGTCTGTTGCTTGGTGACTGCTTTCTACTGGTGTGTGCGGAAGCGGCGGAAGCCCAGCAGCCACGCGCGCTCGGCCTCAGAGGACAACACCACCAACAACGTCAGGGAGCAGCTGAACCAGATAAAAAACCCAATCGAGAAGCATGGGGCCAATACAGTCCCCATCAAGGACTACGAGAACAAAAACTCCAAAATGTCAAAAATAAGGACACATAACTCGGAAGTAGAGGAGGACGACATGGACAAGCACCAGCAGAAAACCCGATTCACCAAGCAGCCAGCGTACACGCTGGTAGACAGAGAGGAGAAGCCCCCCAACGGCACACCTGCCAAACACCCAAACTGGACAAACAAACAGGACAACAGAGACCTGGAGAGCGCCCAGAGCTTAAATCGGGTGGAGTACATCGTATAGCAGACGGTGGGCGCCACCTCCGCCACTAGGTAGAGTCCGCGGGCGCACGGGGCTGTAGTTCTTTAACTGTCTAGTCCGGTCTGAGGCTGTCGTTGGCTTAGAATCCCTGTGTTAATTTAAGTTTTGACAAGCTGGCTTACACTGGCAATGGTAGTTTCTGTGGTTGCCTGGGAAATCGAGGGCTGCATCTCAGAGCTATGCAAAAACCAGTCCGAAGCGCCCTGGTGCACGGTCCCTGCAGCCGACAGGTCTCGGATCCGGCGCCCAGAAGGCCCCGCCTCTAGGCCTCGAGCTTCCACTTCCGCCAGGTGTCCCGAGGGTGATGCAGTCTTAGGATCATAGTTTTATTTATATTTATTGACTCGAGTTGTTTTTGTATATTGGTTCTATGACGTACAAGTAGTTCTGTATTTGAAAAGTGCCTTTGCAGCTCAGAACCACAGCAACTATCACAAATGAGTTTATTATTTATTTTTTTTATTGTATTTTGTTGTTGGGGGAGGGGGGACTTTGATGTCGGCAGTTGCTGGTAAAATGAAGAATTTAAAGAGGAAAAATGTGTCAAAAGTAGACTTTTGTATAGTTATGTAAATAATTCTTTTTTATTAATCACTGTGTATATTTGATTTATTAACTTAATAATCAAGAGCCTTAAAACATCATTCCTTTTTATTTATATGTATGTGTTTAGAACTGAAGGTTTTTGATAGCATTGTAAGCGTATGGCTTTATTTTTTTGAACTTATTTTCTTACTACGTGTTGCCTATAAGCCAAAACTAAGGTGTTTGAAAATGGTTTATTTTTAAGACAATAGATGGGCTTCTGCGCCTGGAATACTGGTGGAGTATATTTTTTTTGTTTTTTGGGTTTTTTTTTGTCCAACATCAAGATGTTTAAAACACCTCCTGTAGCATCATTTTAAAAACACGTTTTCAGAACCGACTAAGGCAGTTTCAGAATTAGTCTAGAATAATTTCCTTTTATTTTTCTGCTTTTGACTTGAAAAGAGACAGGCAGGTTATCTGCTACACAGCAGTTTAAGGGAACAAGTTGAGCTATAAATGTAGCCAAAATGTGAGTGGTTGAATATCATTATAAAACTATCAAATTAATTGTGTGAAGTTGGAAGTGCACCAGTCTCATTTTGTAAATTCTAATTTTTTTTTCTACCATTCGTATGTAATACTGAATCACCTGTAGGTTTGATTTTTGTTATCTACTGCATTTAGGGAGTATTCGAATAAGCTAGTTGAATACTTGAAGAGTAAAATGCCCAGTAAGATCACTGTTTAGATTTGCCATAGAGTACACTGCCTGCCTTAAGTGAGGAAATCAAAACGCTATCACCAAGTTTTAAGATCAAAAGGCTTATAAAACAGTAATTTTGTTGGTTCATCATTGAGACCGTGAAGATACTTTGTATTGTCCTATTAGTGTTATGAACATAAAAATGCATCTTTGTGTTGTTCTTGGCAATAAATTTTGAAAAGTAATATTTATTAAATTTTTTGTATAAAAACCTGGAACAGTGTGGCCTCTTCTGAGTTTACGCAGTGCAGCGCTGCCATGTGCTGCTGGTCGTGATGATCAGGGCACAGAACAAGAGCTCAGAGCAGCGCCTTCTCAGCACTAGACTCACCTGCAGCGGGGCCCCTGGGAAGCCGAGCTGTGAGAGCCCCGTCTTGGACGCCTCGATTCCCTTGTCACTCAACAGCAAGTGTGAATATTGCTTGAATAAACACCACTGGATCAATGGCCTGGAGTGTGGAGGTGAATTGTTTGTGACCACTCAGGGGAAATGCCTACCTTTTACCACTACAGCGAAAGGGTTTTTTAAATAGCTTGGGATTGGTGTTGGGGGCTGAAGAGGGAGAATGAATGCTTTTTCTCATTTTTTTTCCTGGCTACTTGGATTAGTGCATTAATGTCCTTCCATCATTAGAGACCTTGTGGATTTTGTGCATTTATGCCTCACTGCACAGGAGGTAGTTACAAGCGTCTGGGGTCAGGGCCCATCAGCCTACTCATCACTTGGTACCCCAGAAGTGTGTTCTGTTGGCCTTGCCGTGCTGCTCTGGGGTGCCAGGTGCCTGGCCTTCCACGAGGCTCCAGAGTTGGGCTGTTCCCACCTGTTAGGGGCAGGAGAGCTGTGGTTCTCACTGGAGGCTTCTGCGCCACAGGCCAACATGGGCCCTGACTTCACATCGTGGGTGGGTTGGGGAAGCTTTGCCTCTGGCCCCTTCAGCAAGGGATGAGCTGGGAGTTGCTAAGTATTCGCTGCTTCTGGTTAAGAAGTCAAAACACCCTCCTGGGGGTGCTGTCCCCCAGAGCTTCACCTCTCAGGCCATCCAGTCACCTCCAGTTTTCAGAGTGTAACTCAAACTGGCGCAACAAACTTTCAGTGGAGAAGCTGGCAGGATGTCTTCTTTCATTCTTGGGAGGCTATTTTCCACTAGGCCAAGAGAATTGTGTTCTCTGATGGGCATTTCGGTTAAGTGAATGGCGGCTTTAAGTACCCCATCCATGCTCCTTGGGCATGAACAGAGGTCCTTGAGGGGGTCAGAGCTCATCCACGGCAGTGCATTTTGGCTTGCTGGGGCAAGCAGCCCTGAAATAGTGGGTCCCCGTGACATCTCCCTAGCATAGTGATACTCTGTCACTAGTCCCTGCTGGTGAGCAGCAGCCTGTTCCTGCAAGGCGTCAGGGAGGGAGATGTGCCCTCCCAGTACACAGACCCAAGGAGCGGGAAATGGTCTTGTTTTGCAGCACTGGACTCAAACCGTGCTGAAGCAACACCCTGCTCTGGTGGTTAGTAAGCTCGGATTATGCAGGCCCCCGGAATTCTTTGACTAGTTGCCAAGTGCTTTTGTGCCAAGAGAAAACCAAAAAACCAAAAACACTTAATGAGCCTCTGCAATTCTTTATTACAGGAGGGACATGATCTTGAGATTCACATGTGTTTTAAGGAGCCCTGTGTCCAGGACACTCAGCGGGAAGGTGGAGATTAGGCTCCTCAAAGCTAGGACCACAGTTGTCAGAATGTTTTCCCCCTTCTTCCAGGTAGGAGGAATCAGGCAAGGGAGCCTTGGATATCTTGGATGTCCTGGGTACAGGGAAGGGAAAAGGAAGGGGCTCATTAGCTTTCCTGTTCCCCATGAACACTGGGGGCCCTCTGTGAGCAGCGCCTGGGAGAAAACTTGGCTAACTAGAACTCCGGCCTTAGATTGTACCATGAAACTTCAGGAAGGCATTAAATGAAGCAGATGATGATTGTTTTTAGATAGGAAACACTGTTCTGAGATTCTAGACTGACTCACATAATGTAGAATCAGAATAGAAAAGGGGAGGGGGACTATATCTTAAGCAGCAAAAAGCCCAGTGAGACTGGGTGATGATCAGAAACAACTTGAAAGCAACACGTTTATCTTCAATGCAGATTCCCAGGTCTGACCCAAGATTCACCAGGAGTGGGGCTGGGCAATCTGCATTCTCAAGGGCTCTCCCCTCCCCTCCTCTCTGTGTTTTGTATGGTTAAATTTGAGAACAACTCTACTAAAACCCTGAAGTACAAGCTCTTCATTAATTATAATGTTTTTCCTCCTTGTTAAACTGAATTAAGTAGCCTGGAAGCCAGTTTGTTGCTAAATTGCCACCTGACATCATTTTTAAGTAAAATAATTATGCTGCCTCCTGAGCAAGTTGTGGTCTTAAGTGCTTCGTGTTTATTGGCTGATCTGAGGGGTCAGTGAGTGACAGTTAATTTATTTGTGTGTATGTTTTAGGTAGCAAAGTGCCAAAGGAACCATAGTGGTGGGCTTCCCACCTTTCTAAACGGTGTACACCTGTCTATCTGAAAGTGAGGGCGTGTGCCGCTAAAAACTGGTCGCCTTTAAAGGAAAAAGTCTCATGGGTGTACAGAGGTTTGCAACTGGGGCTGAGCAATGTTCCAGCATTTCCGTTTTCAACTGTGGGTCTCTTGCCTCTACTGGGAATGAGAAACAGGAGTTCAGAGGTTCCTGGGCTGGGAAGACACAGCACATGGGTTATGGGAAGCCTCCTCCTGCTAATGTGTATTTATACTTTGTAAGCTCTGATTCATCCAAGCACTGGAACAGAAATCTGCTTCCTGAGGTTCTGTTTTTAAATAGATAGTTTGCAAAAACAACAATTATTTTTCTTAACATTTTTTTCCACCCCACAAGCAGCTAAACACCCCAGCTCAGGCTATGTCAGTCTCCAACAATGCCAACAGAGAGCTGGGTATTCGGGGGGCAGGAGGGCGCCCGGAGGCAGTTCTGTGGGGTTCTGGCCCTACGAGTCTTCGGAGTTTAGAAACCATTAGAGCAATCTTGTTGCATCACTTGAAGACTATGAGATATTTCTGGGTCTATTAAAAATAACCCATTTACCTTCATGAACAAGTGCCTCCCAATGGTTGTCACAGTAACAGCAAGCGGGGTGGTGCTCCTCGGGCTGCTGGCAGCAGAGGACCTGCTCACCCGTGTGCACCCTCTGAGAGCGTGTCAAAAGGCACGGCTCCCTTGCTTTGGACGTAAATTCTACCTGTCCTGCTTGCTCTTGCACGCCTGGCACAATGTTCCTGGCGTGGAGTGTTTCTTTCAAGTCTTGGGCAGCTTTTACAAGTCTTAAATTATGTGTCATTATCACTGGTCCGGTATTAACCTGTGATATGCCAGTCTGGAAAACTGGGGAGTAAAGGCTCTTAAATCCAGTAAGAACCTCAAATTGAGGCCTGCCCACTACCTCCCTCACTCCAACCCTGCCCTTTCCCCTGCACACATCCCCACCAGGGCACCCAAGGTTTGAATAATCCAGGAGCAAAAGCTAATGCCAGGCACATGAAAGCAACAGCTTTGTTTTAAAGGGAATCTCTCCTGGCAGGCTTGTGGGGCTCCTCCAGGATCCTGAGCGGAACACAAGTCTGCAGCTGGCTTCCTAATGACTGCTCAGGCTGCCACAAGAACGGTGCCCTTGATCTGAGCTGTGCCTCCTCAAGGTTTTAAGTAGAAAGTGACATCTTTATAAATCTGAGAGCAATAGGTGTCTTCCGAACCAAAGGCAGATTAAGCCCCGTGCCTTGGTAGGTGGTTCCTTTGTTCTTGGGCAGCTTCAGACTTTCTTGTTTCTGCTTCATAGAGTTGCAAAAATGAAGCACAGGACGAGGTTCAGAAAGGAAATCGACAGCCCCACTACATCCTACACCTCCCTGCGCGTGCACGAGCACTCACACACACCACACATGCACACTCTACAGGAGTTTCCAGGATAGCACACTACACGCTCCATGGCCAGTATCAGGTGATGGCAATTACCATCAGGCTTCATCCCAAATCCCCTAACCACTCTGGCTTCCTCTGATAGGGTACTCCCCAGTAATCACAGAGAAATCACCCGAGCATTGAAAAATACTAAAATCCAAGCAGCTTGAATGGGATCGAGTTCACCAGGTCCAGTGGGCGGTGACACCAGCACAGACAGATCTGGGAGTTCCTGAAACTGCCTGTGGGCAGCTCTGCTTCCTCCACCCAGCACCCCGAAAGCCAGCTCTCCCGTGCTCTCTGTACCACCTGGGGCGGAGGGTGTCCCATGAGCCATCTTTTCTAACCTGTTGTTGGGTCAGGGTGGGCCTGAATTACACGTTATGCAAAGGTTTCCTGTGTGCTGAGGCACCCACGCTGAGTGGCTTGGAAAAACCCCACCCTGGAGACAGAAACATAAACCCTGCAAGTTCAGGACATGAACAATCAGATACTCTCAGGGGGCTCTTTCTGGCTTTGCAGGGATGGTTTTTAGAGTGCTTTTCAAAGAATCCACAGCTTAAAACAAAAAGGAAGAGCAGAGATTGAAACAGTGACAGGTTTGCACAAAACTACAGCAAATGTGTCTGCGATGAAAAGGAAAGGAGTGACAGGAGTGGGGGGGTGGGGGCCAGGCCTTACCACCGCCTCCGGCTTTCCCCACAGCCATGGATCTGTTACTCCTGTGTTTCCTGTGAGTTCTCAGTCCAACACTCAGCAGAAGAGCTCCTGAATGTTTCCTCAGGGCGTTCTGCAGCCACATGGGCCCAGCCAGCCGCCAGGCCGTGTGTGCCCAGTGGTCAAGGGCACGCACTCTGGAGCCAGACTTCCTTGATTCCGATCGAAGCTCTTCCTTCCCAGTTCCTGGTGTTGGTAGTTTCTGCCTGCGTGGTGCTGGGGTCACCCAAGTTCTGGGCTTGGGAGTCAGACAGACCTGGAATTTGGGCTCCGCCACTTATTACCTTGGGAAAGTTTCTGAAATCCTTTGCATCTCAGTTTCCTCATCTGTGAAATCATGACAGTGAATATGTGCTGCAGTTCGTAATCCTGAAAAGGCCTGCAGGAAGAAAGTGCTGCCGATGGCATTGCTCCAAGCATCCTGTGATAGGATATAGAGTCCACTGAAAGACTGAGGAATCCAGCTAGCTTCCAACGACAGTGCCTGCTCTCACCAGGACACTGGGCCCCCGTCAGAGAAGAGCTAAGGGCTGTGGGATCTGGCGTTAGATGGAATCGCAAAGTGGCCCCTGAAGATTCTTGACCCCTGGTCATTTGCTCAAACATGAATCCGGGTGGTCTGAAAACAGGGAGATGATCCATG
>PVKM010034708.1:0-15477 GCA_004027735.1 Carollia perspicillata
CATGGTACGTACTCCCTAAGGGCTACAACTAGGTCTGCCTTGTTCATTGCTGTAGTTCCAATACCTACAGCAATAACTGGCACATAGTAAATCAGCTGGCGCCATCAAATCGAGGTTTGCACACTCCATTGCATGGCTAACTAATCCATGTGCTAGATCCTATCAGTCAGCTATTGCCACAATAATGTTATGTGGCAAACGACCACGGAATCTCAGCACCATACAAGGAGCTTCCTTTTCTTGTTCACACATCCGTTGCTTGGTTAGAGCTCAGTTCATCTGGGTCGGGCTCAGATGGGTTCAGGAGAGCTCCCTGTGTTGTCGTCACCCTCTTTGGACCAACAGCACCTGAGCCGTGGTCTTCTCTCAGAGAAACGGAGGAGCGCAAGAGGCCAGGTCGAACCACAGGCTCTTCTCAAGCCTCTGCGCTTTTGTGTCTGTGAATATTGCGCTGGCAAAAGCCCCGGCACATGGCCACACCCAGCATCCCTGTGGACAGGGGCATGTCATCCTGTGGAAGCGGCTGGGAAGGGAGGGAGTGTATCCCACAGACCAGCATGTCTAAAACCTGCATAAGGTAATTTCTCTATAAAGAAAAAAAATTCCTCAAGAACCTCTGGGGTTGGCCAAAGTTATTTTTATTATAGTTCACTTAAATACATAGAAATACGAAATGGCTTATAGAGATCTTACACTGATGGTCTCATACCACTATACGAACAAACACACAAATTAAACTCAGACTGCAAAGCCAATAGAATGAAATATCACTCGTGCCACGTAAAGGATTATGCCGTTTCACTGACACTAGGCTGCTGCTTTCGGTTTGACTGTGGAGCTGACTGTTTTGGCCCAGTCTCCCTTCCATTCATCGTGCCTGTGCAGCTACGTGCTAGATGAAGGCCCCATTTCTCAAACATTTTTTCGTCTCTGAAAATCAGCACTCTCTGCTATCGTTGATGCAAATGCACTATTTTTTGTCAAGCCTGCTTCTATATCCTGCTCATTAGACCACGACAACCAGCGAATTTCTCCTCAGCACCAGCACTGCAGCAAACCCAAACACACCAAAGTGGATGAAGAAGCATCAGTGCTGTGGTATTTCCCATTTTCAGGTGATCCAGATAAAAAAAACATACTTTTAAGATCGTTATTTAAATGAAACTTCAAATTATGCAGTTCTCATTGAGAATCCCCCAGAGAAACACAGACCTCGGCTGGAGAAATACAGACCTAGCCCACACCGTCCAGTGCGTGGCTGCCTGACCATCGCGTATTGCGAAGCCGCTCAGTGCAGCCCCACGTTCGGGAATCCACAGCTTCATCTGTTGCCTCCTTATTGCTCGTTCACAGTTACTAACACATCCACTACAACCCCAAGCCATGCTCTAAAAGCTCAAAAGTGCTCTCAATAAACTATCTAAAACTAAATAGGCCAGACAGATTAGGAAGTGGGAGGCCTGAGAAATACAACATTTCATTGTAAGGGGTGGACATCTCCCAGCATCTGTCCCACCAGCACCCACTGGGACAACTCTCCTCAGCTTAGCGAACCTTCTGGTAAGGGGTGGGCAGAATGACCCAGCCGACTTGTTCTTCCAGCAATTTCAGTCTCCAGGGGAAGAATGCCAGGGTGGAAAAGGACTGTTACAATTCATCCTGATGTGAGTCCTGAAAAGACTATCCCTTCGTTCTCCAATATCGAGAATCTCAGAATTGCCCAGGTTCCTCTCTGAGGCCAGCTTACACACAACACACGCTTTTCCTTCACTCTGGGAGCTGCCCCGTGGCCTTCCAGTGGATTCCTTTTGGGCTTGAGTAGCCAGAGTTGGTTTCTGCACCCCAACTGCTAAATATTCCAACACGAATTTCTAAACATAAACAATCTCAAACAAGGCAATGATTACAAGAACAAATGCAACTGTGTTTGCCTTTAGATTCCCAAAACAGAAGTGATCTCATTCCCAAATGCTGTTTATGCTGTATATTCAGCTGTTGAACCTCGGAGTTAACCCTTCCTCCTCCATCCTCTGGCCCCAGAGCTCCGGGAACCCCCCACCAAGAGGCCAGAGCTCTGACAAAGGTCATCCCCCACACTGCCAGGGCAAGGGTAACTGGATGCTCATGCAAGACAGGTCTGTGCCTCTTTAACTCATCCCCAGGCCCCTCGCACACGTGAGACTGGGGCAAGGAGGGCTGAGGGGACCAAGAGATGGCTAGTCACACCTCCATAGCACAACCAGGTTCAAGTCTTCCAAATATCAATAATGCTGTATCACTTTATATTTTTTCCGTGTTTGTACGAACACTGCTCCCCCTACTTTTTTTTTGGCCCATTTGTGGAGCCCTTCCTACTTCTATGACAGATGAAGATCAAAAACAAACAGCATCCTACAGAGAGAGAGAGGGCACCTTGCAGATAGGGACTAAGTCTTACTAATCTCTAAAATCTCAGGGTCAAGTACAGTATTTACTTACTACATGCAATGCGTCTGCTCAGTGAATCTGTTCATTGTGCTGGATGATTGAATCAATTACTCAGTCAATCCAAGGATATACACAGGCACTGCTAGAACACCATCATCGTCGTCATGATAACACCAAACACTGATATGGCACCCACTCCGTGCCAGGTACTGTTTTTAAAACCTTCATGTATTAACATTCAATTGTCATTATAGCCCTGGAGGTAGTTACTGTCATCATCTCAATTTTACAAACGAGGAAAGAGTATAGAGCTGTTAAGTAACTGGCCCAGGCAGTAAGTGACAGGGTGGGAATGCAAACCCAGGCAGTCTGGCCCCGGAGTCCCTGCTCAGGGCCACTGTACTGCCCTGTCTCTCCCAGGACAAGGACATGTCAGGCCAAGCCCACCCCAATGCCTGGAGAGTAGAGGTCTGCCTTTATCCCACACACCCCTGACAGGGCAGGGGCTGACAGTGGCTTAAGAAGGACATGCACTAATCTAGCAAAAAAGGGGGGAAAGGAGAGAGAGAAAGAACTCGCAGACTTGAACAATAGTGCGATAATTGCAGGGGGCAGGCAGGTGAGTGGAGGTGGTAGAGGGTATGGGGAGATAAATGGTGCTGGAAAAAAATAAATAAAAGATAAAACAAATGTTTAAAAAGAGAAGGGCATGCACCATTCACTCCTATTCCTTCCAGCACCTGCTCCAAAGGGACTCGAGAAACAGTGAAGGAATAAACAGCTACATGTGTAGATTTTAAACACTTTGCATCCTGATTTCTCAGGTGCCTACCTAATCTCGTGCCCATCACTTGCCACTATTCACCACGTCCACTGAGAGACACTTACTGAAGTATAACACATATGAAGCCAAGGCTGAAGTGATTTTTGGACAACTTAGCTTTGGTTGTCCAGAGAATATTTCTTATTTTCAATTGTATGTCTAAAAACACACAAAAGGAAGAAGATATATATATACTCTTCCACAGGGTGATGATGACATGATGATTTCGAGAAGAGGCTTTTCACAAATTGCGGCTGAAGATGGAAACTGAAACCGAAACAGCCACATCCGTACTGTCATTAAGAGTGTCGCTGACCAATGAAAGGAAAAGCTCAATCAAAAGCACGCAGAGCAAATGAATAGAAATACTGGAAAGAGCCTTACTGCATTGTTCATGAAATGCAATTCGACAGCTTTTGAGTTGTATCTGTCAGTTGTCCCATCCCAATAAATGGTCGAGCAGCCGCACAGCCGCTCAAACCCAGGTACAGCAGCGTGGGTATGGGGAGAGACATGTATAAGACATACATATATGCCGTCGCAAGGTAACCATTGTCTGTCGTGACCAAAATGAGTTTCTGCTGTACTGACGATATGAAACGCACAAAAATTACATCGCACACAGAAACACAAACTTTCCTTCGTGGATGTTTAAGCCCGTGGCCAGAGGTCAATGATTTCAGCAGGAAGTGCCCTTGCAAAGTTCCCAGCACAGAATGATTCCCTTAACGGAAGTCCATGCTTCAGTTGTTGTTCTTCTGTGTTTCCTCATCTGATCATGTATACATTCATTCAGCTACGATTTATGAAGGATCCCGGCCTGCTTCAATTTGAGGTATCGTCTGTGGAGACCAACCTGTGATAAAGAATCAGTCTCAACAATTCCTTCTTACCCCAGCAAACAATCAAGAAACCCCAGGCCATGGACTCCACGGCACCTGGCAAATGAAAAAGCTAAAAGGCAGAAGGGGCTTTGAGGTCTGAAGGGAGGGTGGAGAAAAGAAGAAAGAAACAGTGGGAGAGATGCGCTCCAGACCCAAAATAGAAACGCAGAGCGGCTGCAACAGATTTCAGTCTGCTGATCTGAGGAGTCACGTTACTTTGTCCTGATGGGAATCAGAGAGGTATTTTTTCATCTCCGTCCTGTGGCTTCCCACAGCCCCATATGCAGGCCTCACCTCCCGATGAAGCCTGTGACCTCCAGGATGTGAGGGGGCAGGGACAGAGCGATAGTGGGTGAGCTGAGGATGTGAATGGCTCCAGGATCCACGCGAGCCTCTTCCCAGCTACTGGCAGGTCTCCAAGGAATTCTGGCTTCTGACCTTTGGGAGGGTATTCCTTCATGTTCAAATGCATAAATATAAAGTCGGAGCCTCTGGTGTCACCACATGGGAAACACCAAGGGTGGGGGCATTGAGCCTTTTGGAGCTCACCTTTTTGCCCCTAACCCTGCCCCCTCCCTCCCCGACCTTGTCCCCAGTTTTAACCTCCCCCGGGGCTACAGGGGTTTCCTATGGGAGCACCAATATTATAAACACCATCACCATCCGCCCTCAAAGCCAAAAATCCAGACCATTTCCACCCTGCCTCATTTCTAAGTAGATAGGTTTGTGGGGATTTTCTTAGTTTTTAGTAATTTTATAACTGCATACAATTTTGTAACAATAAATGACTTGCTTATTCATGGGAAGACAAATAAGTCTTTAGAAAATCCACCGGGATTCTTTTAAACTCCTAGTTTCACCTTCCTGGACCCAACACGTAGCTGCTAGTTGCTACCAAGTAGTAAAATGAGTCATTTTTCTTCACACTCCCTTTCCCCTGATGAGGAGGCCAGTAAACACCAAAACGATCGAAATGGAGGCATCTCAGAAAAGTGCAAGAAGAAACATCACAGGCCACATGTTTGGAATTATCACAAGGACATTAAACCAGAAGGAATTCTTGTCCCAAGAAGGCCAACTCCCTCCTCACTCACCCTTCCTAACATGTATTGGTTCCGGTTTCCTAGGACCTTATTCATTAGCTACGAAGCTCAGCTTAAGCTCTTTGCCCGAGACGAGAGAGGGACTGTGTCTCCAATACCAGCCTGCAGCTCATCCACGCTCTGATCAGGAGTTCCAGAATCCATGAGGGGCACGGCACTAGCCCTGGAGGACACACCCCAAAGAGACAGAGCTTGTTAATGAGGCTTGGGGCATAGCCAGCAGGCAGCCATTAATTACACAAACAGCTATTTAATTACAATTGTGACATAGTTTTAAAAGAATACAATTTGGGAAAAACCATTTCCTTTCGAGATTTGCGGTTAGGGAGAAGAGGAAGGATCGGCAGGGAGGCAGGCATGTGCCCACACGTCAGCATCTGACTGCATGTCTGCAAAGGAACCTTCGTTCCTGTTCTGTGAGATGTCAACATGACCGTTGCACCCAGAGTCATCTGTGTAAGACGCACACATTTATGTCAGATTAAAACTTTGGGGGAGAAGTCTTCGACCACAGCACATGTCAGAGAGTTTTTCTGAGCGCAGTCCCAAGTGAGGAAGGCGGCACTGGCCTGCTGCTTGTCTTCGAGGTCACCCTTCTACAGCTCGGGTCAGCACCGGCTTCATCCCCCTCTGACCTCCTCCAAGCTCTGCCCCTCCCCATCTGCCACTGGACACCTACCCCAAGCTCCTTTCTACCAATTCCAGCAGAAAAGATAACTGACAATATAGTTAGCAGGTGATAACAACCTGGTTGTTGGAATTATTTGCATTTTAAAGGAGAATTCCAGATGACTGAAAGAAATCTTTCGGATTCTAGAAGCCAATATGACAAAATGTTGTTTGCCTGACCTATCAAATGCTGTCTGAGAGGGAGAGTCCCCCGAACTGTTGCTCATGGAAATATATCTCCACCCCATGAGCCTCCTCTCATATGCACAAACCCTGAATTATTCCCTTATCTCCGTTTGTGTTTATTTCTAGCACACCAGTCCCTGGAGCACCTAAGGTGACAGAAAAACATGTGAAGCCTTTTTTAAATAAATATTTTATTGTTGTTCTATTACAGTTGCCCCAATTTTTGCTCTCCTCCACCCAGCCCACCCCCACCCCACTCCCACAGCCAATCCCACCCTCTTGTCCATGTCCATGGGTCATTCATACATGCTCCCTGACTAGTCTCTTCCCTTACTTTCCACCCTTATCCCCCTCCCTTACCCCCTCTGGTCACTGCCGGTCTGTTCCTTGTTTCCACGCCTCTGGTTCCCTTTTTTAAAACAAAAACTGAATCTAAATCTGGAGACCATGTCAGGATATAAAACACAGATCAGATATCATTGAAGAAATGTTACTTAAACACTTAACTCTGCTATTGCTTTTTTTCCTCATCCTTCAATTGTGTGCTTTTAAGTGATAAAGAATCAGTCTTGTCCTAAATGCACACCCACACACTCCTGTCCTGATGTGAACTTGACCTAATTTCCTTTAAACAAGAACTTTCCAGGAAGATCATCTGGTAAACTACCACTAAGAGCCATCTCTCTGAATGACAACTGCCTCCTGACGCCATACGACGCTGGTATATATATTTGAATGGTGAAATAGTGTGAACCAGATTCAAAAGTCAAACAGACACCTTTTAGACAGCCTAAGCAGTATCACTTGTACCCTCGCCTCACAATTAGAGGAATCTGAAGCTCCAAACCTCATTCAAGAAGTTTTTACATTAACACACCTCACAGTCCTGTGGCAGGAAGCAGGAGCCCCATGAAGGAGGGAACAGAAATGAAGAGGATAGAACCAAACTGAATCACATCCAGCAAACAGACGTCCCCTTCCATGTTACACTGGGGCCTGTCCTTCTCTCTCGACGAGTAAGACGTTTCCATCTGGCTTCACGATGCCAGAATCCCCGTCATCACATGTTCTGCCTTTGCTCTGTTCTGTGGAATTGCTTGTACATTCCGAGTCCTCCGGCTTTATCAGTCTTGCTCTACATAATTGGTTCTATCTCCTGATGCTTCACCCACAAACCCACACGGGAACTAATTTTGTGGTCTACCACGATCCAAAGCTCAAACTGTTGAAAGGAGCCAGAGACGACACTGCATGCTTTCCTATGCCAGGTGCGCACCACAGAGGTGTATCGGGTTCATCAAGGGGCCGGACACCGGCAGACAGGTGCCGGGCCACGAGTGGTCGGGCAGGTCTCACGCCCATTTAGAACCTCCTTGGGCGCCCAGTGAACCCAGAGACTTTGTTTCTACTCCCCTCAGATATACTCCATTTCGTCCTTCTCTCCTGTATTCCCAGTCTCATCTGCTCAGGTGGTTACAATTACAATCATATGTCAGTGACCCCTAACTCCACCTACCATCCCACCAGACCCCCCCCCGAGAGCAAATCCATATTTCCAGACATCTACTTGATCTCTCCATTTGACTATCTCACACTATCTCACAACATCACAAATGGGGAGAAGTAGGTATATAGTTGTTCATATGGAAAATAATATAGTAATTAATAAATAATAATGCAAGAATAAACTGTTTCATCTACTCACAACAATAAACCTCCTTTTGCCCCATGCTGTATGTGTGGATGTGTGTGGATGTGTGTGCATGTTTGTGCATGTGTGTGCACATGTATGGGTAAGTGGCTTGTTCAAAATCTCAAAGTTAATGATGCAGCTGGGGCTGGAGTCCAGTTTCCTGGACCCCCTGCCCAGTCAGTGCTACGCTGAGGCCCAGGAGAAAGAAGTTTACCCTAGAAACACCCTCCAGAGTGGAGGACCTGGGTCACACCCACAGTCATAACTCAAATTTTAGAGGTATCTAGGGAAGGGGACTTAGCGATTGAAAACAGGGGAAAAGGGAATTCCTTCCCTACATGGCCATCCATTACACTTCTCCCTGTCCTTTAACACCAAGTTCAAGTGAAACTTTCTCTTCTGAAGGCTCCCAAGACTAACTGTGTTGCCTCCTTCAACAAAAATTCACTGATCACCAGGCCTGGGGCTAGGACCTGAGGACACAAAGACAGTAAGGCTCCTGGCCCTCACAGGTCCTGTGATCTCCTCCAATGGGTATCCAGTTCTGCTCCAGCACAAATGTTATTGAGTATAAATATTTGTTTATCTCACTAATCTGAGAGGGCTTTATGGGTAGAGACTTCTTCATCTCCACCCCCCAAAACACCTCCCTCCCATTCCGAGTCCGAGGGAGCATCATAAAAGGAAGGAAGTGGAAGAGGCAGGTAACAGCCAAAGGTAAGTTGTATGGCTTCACATCCAACCACAGCATGTGGGATGTGGACCACTAGCTCTCTCCACGGTAGGTGTGACTCTGTGCGCAGGGATTTTAAGCCAGAGTTTGTCCAAACTCCCCACTCCTTGGGAAATTCTCTAAAGAGAGGAGCCATATCTGATCTGGCTGCTGGAACCACCGTTTATCTCGCTTGCTCAGACAACACAACGTTCCATGTACTTTGCATGAATTTAATGGAATTCTAGCCCATGCATTAGGAACAAGTTACTAGTGCAATATGCATCCAGGTGATAGGAAATTGCAGCAGGAGGCACACAGGGCCACAAAAACAAGCTGCTGAACCAAGCAAGATCAGCTGCATATTAATATTGACAATTTGCAACTTCTGGTTCACTCCGCTTGCCTGCCAGTGCTGGCCAGCAGAATAAGCAACAACAGTCACCAAACAATTCCATTCAGTTAGTTAACTTCTTCCTTTAACATTTGGAAAATACCACTCTTTGATTTGGGCTGGGAAAAAGACAGTCCAGTTCATGAGAGAAATGTTCTCAGAAAGCCTCGTTCGGAATTCATTGCTGTGAAAAATTCCCTAGTAACTCATCTCTTATATCTCTTCTGTGAGTGCCCAGCGAGGCCTTCCCAATGCTCTGGAAGCCAGCAGGGAGGCAGAGGATGCCACAGCACATCTGTCTGGGGCCCCAGAAGGAGCCCTAAAAAAATAGGTAGATCCTACATCCCCAACTCCAATCCTAACCAATAAGCAGCTCTGTTGCAGTCTTAAGTTGTTGACCAAGAAGCTCCCCCGTCCACTTGAGATGATAACCTCAGTTCCCCATAAATTGGAAAACCTCTTTTTTCTTATGCAATAAGTGATTTTGCAACCATGGGACTATTTAGAATTAAAGATAGAAATAAGTCAAACTTACACTTCAATATTAAATTTAGGAATAAGCTTTGTAATCACCGGGATGCTTTGCATGCATTTGATATTTAACTGTTTTATAATTAAAGAGCGTCTGACATTAAAAACTCTGACAGATTTTCTTTGGGATTTCAATGTGAAATGTATGATGAATTTAGACTTAAGAGCCTGAAAATGAATGTGCCTCATTTAATTTAGTATTTATGCATTTATTTAACAATATTAAACACATTCTTTGTACCCAGAACTGGAAACATGCAAAGAAGTTTTATAGCATTTTAGGGCTGAAAGGACCCTGTTCTAAACAAGTTTATATATATGGCTATTTGGGGTTGAATAATGTGCCCCCAAATTTCATATATTGAAGTCCTAATGCCCCGTCCCTCAGAATGTGACCTTATTTAGAAATACGGTCATTGCAGATTAATTAGTTAAATTAAAATGAGGTCACACTAGAGTAGGGTGAGCCCTTAGTCCAACAGAACTAGTGTCCCTATGAAAAGAATAATACCTTAATCTCGGCCTTTTAAGCTCCAGAACTGTGGGAGTACATTTCCATTGTTGGAAGACACCCAGTTCTTTGTTACGGCAAGCTGCAGTTCTTTGTTACGGCAGCTTAAGCAAGTGAATACACTGGCCACGTACCTATCCCCTCTTAGCTTCAAGCCCAGCATTCTCTTTTCTGCCCCGCGATGCTGAAGCTGGAGCTGCAAACAGTATCACCTACGCCCTTGTCAGCTGACTTCCTGGAAGTTTCTTCTGACACCAGGCACTAGAGAGAGACTGGGAGGTGGGAGGACAAAAAAGGGACTTCCAGTTTCCCATTTCTGTCAGCATCACACCACCAGCCGTGCCAGGCTGGCTCCTGTCCCAGCTTCTCTGCCCACTCCCAGCCCCAGCCACCCTGTGTCTCCTGGGACGTGTCACCCTCTTAGCTACACTCGCCTGGCTATCAGAATGCCACCGCTGTGCACTCTCCCCAGCCTGGCTGCCCCTCGCTGCAGGCCCAGCCCATCCTGCCAGGCCCCACCCCCCAGCTCCTAAGGTCTTCTCGCCCTACCCCTTCTCTGCTGTCTTTGCAGTTGCTCCCTATGGGTGACTCCAGCATTTCGTTGTCGCTGTCGGATTTCCAACACGTGTGGGGCCAATTCCACACCTGAAACCTCCTCTGATTGAAACACCTACCATGACTGGTGTTGTTTGACCGGATCCTAACTGATTCAGCTTACAACCCTCAAGAAGAGACAAATACACAACTAATCAAAAATATACGCAAGTCACAACAAATAGTGTTGGCAAAGGTACAGATAATCACCCTCGACTTGATGTTCATGAGAATATACATGTAATTCAGATTTTCTACAGGGAAGTTTGGCAAAATCCTATTCCAAGAAATATACCCTAAGGAACGAATCCAATAATACTCAAGATTTATGTACAAGGATGTCCACTGCAAGTAGCTATTTAAAAAATATAGCTATATATTCTTGACATGGAAATATACCCACATCACAGGTTGTTGAGAGACAGAAGCAGATTTACAAATGGCAGCAATAGCATGAAAAAAAGAGTTTGGAAAACAATTATCATTGTTTTATAACAAAAGATTACAAAGAGTAATCATTTCCAGGCGGCAGGAATTCAGGTGGACTGGACAAAGAGAAGTGTTCTATTAATAATGGTTACAAAAATACTTGTAGAACACTGTACTAAAGTCAATTTGTAAATATTTAAGAAAACTAAATATATAAAATAGTGGAGAAATTCAGGCATTTGAAAAGAGTAATCATCCGCATTTATATTATTTAATCCAAATTTACAAGGGTGTGCATTTTGGTTTTCTCTTTTCTATTATTTCTATCACTTTTGTTTTTTTCAAGGAGATCCATATTTATTCGGTGGCAAAAACATAATTCACTCACTGCTCTGCTGGCTCAGTGTGTGAGCCTAATTTAATGGAAAAATGTCAACCAAAGAGTAGAAGACCAGAGAGCAGTCTCTGTGGCCTCGAGTCCAAATTGCCTTAAATCGTTACCAATCCGCTGGTGAAACAACTACCAGCACATCCGCAGCTTGCAAAGAAATGAGGAAACAGTGGAATCACCTCCTCAGAAACAAACTCATCCTGCAGTGGAAGAGACATCCTCTTCCAGCCACAGGAACGATGGAATCATCGAAAGAGAAACGATCACTGCAACGAAAATGCACAGTGGACAGTGCGGTCCCGTCAGGGCTCCCCTCCTGCACGGGCGCCCTCTGCAGCTCTGTCCTCTGGCCCTTCAGAGCAGGCAAGAGCAGCGGCTTGACAGGAAGGGACGGCTCACGTGAGCCCTCATCCTCATGTCTTAATACGCTCTCGCTCACAGAGTAGAAATCTAAAAATAGCATTGCCCATTGGAATTTAAAGGCTCAAAACTGAAAATTTCCCAGGCTTCACTCCAGCGATATTGAAAATGCAGATTTTTTTTCTATACCAACAGAAGCTTGGGGAATTGGGACTAAAGGCAATGAGGTCCAGGGATCCATCTGCTCCGTGCTATCTTAGGGAGAGGCAGTCACTGCTATTTTGGAAGTCTCAAATGCCTAGCAAGACTCGTATGAGAGAACACAATGACCATCAGAGAAGCAAGCATCTGGAACCGGATCGTTAACCAGGTGGAATGACCCAGAGAGTCTTCCAGGCACCTGTAGCAACCCTTGAAAATCAGTACGCTCCAACTCCCGAAAATGGGTTCTAACCAGCATTGTTTTTCCTGGGAAGGGTTCACTGATCATACAGAATAATGAGTTACAGCTTTAATTTCATTATTTTCTCAAGCGTCATTTACACAGTCAGACAAAATTCCCTTAACATCTCCCATGTGTATAGCACCGTGGTAGGGCTTTGCCTTAAAGGATGTTTCCTTAAGTAGCTTAGAGTCGGATGAAGAGGAAAGAAATGTACAGAAATTGTGCAATAAGGCAAGAAAAGAGATAAATATTATAAAGGAAACTGTAAAACTTTATTAGCAGATGACATAATTATGTATCTAGAAAATCCAAAGGAACTTACCTACAAACAATTAAAACAAGCATATGAATTAAGGAAGAACACAAGATGCACAGTTAATATACAGAAACCAGTTGCATTTCTACAGGCTAACGATGAGCAACGAGAACTAAAATTTAAAATAATACTATTTACAATGGCATCAAACATCACATGCAGAGGAATAAATTTAACAAAAGATGTGCAAGAACCCTACATTGAATACACTGCTTATATAATAAATCAGCAATGATTTACTAATGGAGTAAGTAAATGGAGAACTATGCCATATGTATGGGTTGTTAAGATATCAGTTCTCCCAAATTGACCCATGCATTCAACAAAGCACCGGCCAAAATGCCGGCAGGCACTTTTTGTAGACATTAACAAGCTTATTCTGAAATTTGCATGGAAATTCAAAGGACCCAAAATAGCCAAGACAATTTTTAAAAAGAAAAACAAAGTTGGAAGACTTAAACTTTCAGTAATTAAGACAACGGGCAAAAAAAACTTGAACAGGCACTTTGCAAGATAAGATACCCAAGAAGACCACCGAATTTCAATTGGTGTGTTGCCAGAATTTTTTAAACATGCAATACCTGACTGGGGGCACTGACCTCGCTTCCCGTAGATTGTCAAATTTAAAAAATGACAACAGCCACCACAACAACAGCCATTCAGCGTGAACGAATCAAAATTATACCTCTTTTTTGTCAGACTGGCAAAAAAGATATTATTCGATGTGCCGCAGGATTTTAGTAATTAGTTTATGTGTCCCATGAGATGAAAACAGTTGAAAATCGCTGAAACAGAAAATAAGCACATGACATTGTGCTCAATATCATTATTCACCATGGAATTGAAACCACACGCTTCGTTAAAATCACAACGCAATGCCACTACACATGCAATAGAATGAAAAAGACGTATACCTTCAGATGACAGCAAGGATATACATCCACTCCCATACATTTCTGGTGAGAATGTAAAATGGAATAACCCCTTTGGGAGACTGTCTGGTGGTTTCTATTAACATTAAACATAGCCCCATGCTATGACCCTGAAATCCATTCTAGGTACATGCGCAAGAGAAAGAAGGATTTGTTTAAGAATGTTTTAGCGTCTTTATCCATAACTGTGAAAAACTGGAAACCCAGATTATCACCAACAGGAAAACATATAAACAAATGTTACCTATTTATACAATGAAATTCTACACAGCCATTAAAAAAAAGAACTATTGATAGATGCAATAGCATGGACGAAACTCAAAAGCATTATGGTGAGCAAAATTAGCCAGAGAGAAGAGCGCATATTGTATGATGCCATTTATTTGATATTCGAAGACATGAAAACTAATGTATGGTGATAGGAATCAGGACGTCATTACCTTTGGTAGCTGGCAGTGGTTATTAACTGGGAAAAAGCATAAGGGAAATTTCTGGGGTGGTGGAAATGTTTTATGTTTTGATCTGAGTGGTTTTTGCACAGGAATATGCAAATGTAAAAATTCATCAAGTTGTACAATTAAGACTTTCACATTTACTATATGTAAATTATATCTCAATTTAAGAGAAAGTACAGAAATAACCAAATGGTAGGAGGAGAAAGCTTCCAGAAAAGATATGCATATAAAGAGCTATTGGAATGGTGACATTTCTATCTGAGGTGATAATAAGGGACAGGGAGGGTACTAGGATCAGAAAAAGTGTTACATTTAAAATGACCCTTGAAAGAGGAAAAAGGTTTGAATATGAGGAAATGTAGTGTGAAGGTGAGAGAAAGAAGAAAATACCGCAGGAAAGAAAACATTACACATTGCTGTGGTCTGAGCATTTCTGTGACCTGCCCCCAAATTCATAGGCTGCTATCCTCACCCTCAAGGTGAGTACTGGGTGGTGAGGCCTTGTGGAGGTTCCCACGTATGAGGGTGGAGCCTATGAGCAGGACTCGTGGCCTTGTAAGAGACCCCAGAGAGTTAGCCTGCCCCCTCCACCATGTGAGGACACCCTGAGAAGGCCCCATCTACGAGGAAGTGGGCCCTCATCAGACACTGAACCTACTGGTGCCGTGATCTTGAACTTGCAGCTTGCAAAACTGTGTTTACCACAAAATGTCCTCTGTTTGCAAGTCATCCAATTGATAGCATTTTTTGTAATGGCAGCCCAAACATACTAAGATGCACATTAAATGATAAAAATCTAAACTAAGGTAGACACCACAGGGACAGATGAATGGGGAAAATATTGTAGAGCCAGAGTGTACCTGATCTGCCAATTCATAAAATGCAGAAACCAGAGCTCAGGAGAGAGGTCAGAGCTGAAGGCAGTGAGGGAGTCATTCTTGGAGGGTGACGTGTGCAGTTGGTTAGTAAATATTTGTTGAGCGGATGGATGGACAGACAGAGGGATGTAGATTGAATCAGATTGCGAAAAGAAATATATCAGATTTAAGCACATAAAATTGCTGGCATTTGATCATTTTGAGCCATATTGCAGTTTTGTATGGCTCATTCTAATATGTAAAAATAAAATAGGGGTCAAGTGCAGCTCTCGGAGCGTCCTTTATGTAGGAAGAGGAAGAAGAAATGCCAGAGAAAGAGCAGATGGGAAAATGCAAATAGCCCTGGCCACATGGCTCAGCCGGTTGGACCGTAGTTCAATGAACCAAAAGATTGCTGGCTGGATTTCCCAGGCAGGACACGTGCCCAGGTCGTGGGTTCAGTCCCCTGTTGGGGGGCCACCAAAAGTGACTGGTTGATGTTTCTGTTTCACATTAAAGCTCTCTCTCTCTGTCTCTCTCCTTCTCCCTTCCTCACTCTCTAAAATCCATCAATAAGTTTAAAAGAAAATGCAAAATAATAATAATAATAGTCTTACGCATTTTGGGAAATGTATTGCCTTAATTAAAAAGTATCTAATTAAAAACTCTTGCCTGAGGACATGAACTGACAATTTACAAAAGATACACAAATTCTAATGCATATAAGAAATAGTCAGCATCACAATAATAGAGAAATGAGCATTA
>PVKM010034709.1:0-15462 GCA_004027735.1 Carollia perspicillata
GGCCCTGACTGTGTGTGCCCTCAGGTACGTCTCCCTCTGTGACAACGAGAAGACGGGGTGCAAAGCCCGGGAGCTGAAGTCAGTGTATGTGGATGCGGCGGGGCAGTTTCTGAAACTGATTTTCCACCAAAACCACGCCAACAAATACAACATCTACAATCAGGTGGGACTCTCGCCTTCCCCTTGGACGGCTGCCCGGTCCTTGTGGGGCTATGCGTCGTGTCTTTTCAGAAAGGCATGTTCGAAACCTCCTTTACGGGGGAGCATTCAGCGCTGGGGCGGGAGCTGCTGGCCGAGGCGGCAGTGCGTGCAGGGGCCAGGTCCACGGGCTGGGGGCTCCTCCCCCTCCAGTGATAATCTGACTTGGATGGAGCTGTGTGAGCCTTGGTTTTCGTTTCCTTGTCTAATCTGCCAAGATCATACTGGTGTGACCTACACGTAACCTGGAACCGACGGCTCTGTGCGAGGCTCTGTTAGAACAGGGTCTGCCCTGGCCGGCACGGCGTGGTTGGAGTGCCACCCCATAAACCGAAAGGTCGCGCATGAGAGGCAGCCCATCGATGTCTCTCTCTCCCCCTACCCCCCACCTTCCCCTCTCTAAAATCAATAAGCGTGTCCTCAGGTGAGGATCCAAAAAAACACAAGATTTTTAGCTGTTACTGTTCAGCATCCTTTGAACATTAAAATAGCCACATGTTCCAACATTAGAATAGCGGCTTTAGTGACTGCTAACAACCATTGTCAGCAATTCTACCTGGGAGCAGGCCTCACTGTGTGTCACCGTGCGTCATCCCGTGTGACCGCAGGCTGGCTGTCACGAAGGGTCCGTGCTGTCGCAAGCTTTTCACACCCCACTTCTGTCGCCCGTCTCTCGCAGGTCGCTCTGGTGGCGATAAACATCATTGGAGACCCTGCCGACTTCGGCGATGAAAGCAACCTCGTAAGTTTGGGAAGCGCTGTTTCTAAAGAAGAGGGTTTATTTCTAACGGGAGGGAAGTGCTTGTCACAAAAGGTGTCTTAAAATCTTTGTAAAATTGACTATGAGTAATTAAACTTTTTATTCTTTTAAAGCTTTTCTGTACTTTTAGAAGGAAAGGGAGGGAGAAAGGGAGAGAAACATCGATGTGTGGTTGTCTCCTGCACGCCCCCTACTGGGGACCTGGCCCACAACCCAGGCATGTGCCCTGACTAGGAATCGAACTGGCAACCCTTTGGTTCACAGGCCAGCACTCTGTCCACTGAGCCACGCCAGCCAGGGTGTAAACTTTCTTTTATTCAAGAGTCGTAGCTGTCCCTGCATGAGACAAAGGTCATCGACACTTGGCAATGTCTCTGCATCACACTGCCCCTAGTTGGGGTTCTGGGCTACTTCTCTGTTTCCTCTGAGACACTGAGCAGAGCTTGTTGCCCCCACAGGCCTCTAGGGAGAGGCTGATTGACCACTACCTGGGGCACAGCGCAGAGGACCCGGCTTTGGAAGGCACTTGTACAGGGTAAGGGCTCACCCCCAACGCGGCAACCCTCTGGGACTCCTTGGCATCAGCACAGGGCGAGTCACCTCCAGAAGGCACCGATTGCAGAGCCTCCGAGGGCAGCTGAGAGCCCCGGCTCCACCTCTGATGGGGTTGTGTCGGCTGCTCGAGGGCCCGGTCCCACTAGACAGTTTCTGCAGTGCATCTGGAAAAGAGACCCACCAGCCATCTGTTGGTGTTGTACTGGCACAGGCAAATTCACGGATGAAAATAAAAGGTGTTAACTGACCCAACCTAACAGTTACTAGACTTTAAAACTTTGTTCTTTAAGGAAGTGAGAAATACACATCATACCAGTTTGGGTGTTTTTTTTAAGATTTTATTTTGTTTTAGAGACAGGGGAAGGGAGGGAGAAAGAGAGGATGAGAACAATGTGTGGTTGCCTCTCACACGCCCCCTACTGGGGATCTGGCCTGCAACCCAGGCATGTGCCCTGACTGGGAATCGAACCGGCAACCCTTAGTTCACAGGCCAGTACTCAATCCACTGAGCCACAGCAGCTGCGGCCGTACCAGTTTTACAAGTACGGTTTTTACCAACTGCTTTCCACATTGTTCACGTTGACAATCCTATGTGCTTATTTGTGTTGCTGCTCCTTGTTTTAGCAGTAAAGACTCCCAGTAGGTCAGAGAGGTGGGCAACTGGGGAGCCCCCTCTGCGCGTCCCTGTTCTCCCTCTGTGCTCCCGGGGCACCTGTCCGCCATCACTACAGCAAGGCGACCCCACAGAGGGGCCAGCCCAGAGAGATGGAGCCTACGGCCACACCCAGCCCCATCTGACAGCAGCCTGCCAGCGAGGAAGGGCCCAGCCCTTCCAGTCTGCCCACAGCTTGTGGGGGGGGTTGCTGCACTTGCAGGGTCCGAGCTGTGCTCAAGGTGACTGACATGCAGGCCAGCCGCCTCTGTCTGCACACAACAGGGATTCAGCCCTGTGGCCGCCCGGGGGCCACAGGCCTCTCCAGCTGCGTGGACAGGGGGCCTGGCTCTCCGCAGGCTGGTCTTCACGGGGGCTACCATCAGACAGAAGGAGAGAAGCAACGTCTCTGACCCCCCACAGCTGTTCCGTGTCTACCCCAGCCCCACCCCGCCAGAGTGAGGTCAGAACCATGGCATGGGGCAGGGTGCTCTGGCGAGGCCTCTCACCACCTGACAGCATCCTCACGCCTGCCGTGCTGAGCCCCAGCCAGGAGGACAGGCACCGCCAGCCCCAGAGCCTCTGTAGAGGGTTCCTGGGTCATCTGGTGTCCTTTCAAATCGAGCATGTGTCAGACCTCATGGAGCCAGCCCCGCCTCCTCCCAAAGGGCCTCCGGAAGGCTGAGAGTCCTGTGGAGTCCCAGCACCAATGTCGGGTGCTGTCCTTTCTCCTCGTGGGGCTTTTACGATGAAGTCGCTTCTTTCATCCTAAGACTGGAGCATGCGACCTGTGTTTTTGTCAAACAGTAATGCGGCCTTGTAGACGCAGTGGAGCGTGTCACCGGGCCCCCGGCCCTGCTCAGAGCTGCGGAGGGCCTGGGTCCCAGGAGAGGGGAGCGGGGGCGGAGCTCGTTGCTCCGAAGGTGGTGTCATCCTGTGTCCTGCAGGAATTCATTGTCATACACGCTCACCAACCAGTTTCCTTATGACAAGTAACATGTTACGTACGCAGAGGTGCCCAAGCCTTCAGCGGCTCTGGGCCACGCCAGGAGAAGAGTCGTCTTTGGCTGCACGTCAAACACAGTGCGACGCACAATCACAGACAACCTCCGTGTTCTCGGTGCGTTTATGATTGTGTGGTGGGCCGCATTCACCGCCATCCCGAGCCACTGTGGGCCGCAGGTGGGGCCCCTGGTTGTAAAGACCCGAGCCGTGCTGATGGTGGCAGGCATCCTGTCGCCGACAGAGCTGAGGGAGGCCTGGAAACCAGGTCACTAGACTGGCATCATCTTGGCTCCAATTGGGCCCAGAGGGGAGAGACACAGGAGGTGACCGTCAGGAGTGGGCTGTTCGGGTGACCCGAGAGACCACGTCTTCCTGGGAGGGGTCTTCTGATTCCCTGCAGGGCCTGATGGCTGCAGACCATGCTTGACACCTTAGGTGGCAGCCCTGGGGAAGTGACCATCAGTCACCAACATCTGTCCATCACAGTGACGCTGGCCCCCCGCCCACCATGCTCGCAGCGCAGGGGTGAGGCCCGGTCTGTGTACGCTCTAACACGGGTTTCCTCCCGTCCGTGCCCCACTCCCACGTGGTTGGGAGCCGCCCTGCCTGGTTTCCGGAGCAGTGACCCCCCATGGCTAAGGCTGAGTGAGCGACCTTCAGACCATAAGCCACTGAGGAGACAAAGCTTCTCTCCCTGGCAGGGGCGCCGCCTCTGCTCCTTTTGCTTCACCCTGCCTGGCCCCCAGTGCTTGGTCGGTCAGCCAATGACGGGTGAGATTCCCCAAGGGGGGAACTACCTAAGACAGGCGCGGTCACGTGGAGGCCCCAGGGAAGGACTTGGGGGCTATAGAAAAGGGGTGATGGACCCTCACTCCCCAGCTATTCTGACCACAGCCTGATTCCTCATTCTGTCTGCGAGAAGTCTCCTAATCTCTTGGCTGCCTTACTTCCCCTGCCTGACTTAAGCCTGTAACAATGACAGAGGGCGGTGCAGCTCTCAGCAGGAAAGGGCAGGCTCCCCGGGTGATCCGGCCTAAGAAAGAATGCATAAAATCCTAAGAAACCTGCTTGGCTAAGAATGCTTTTAGTTAAATGATAAAGGCCCAAGCAGGAAGTGAGTTTGTTTCCCAAAGTTTTGTAGCCTTTTAGCTGATAGACCCTGCCTCAGAATAAGCCATTGTAGTTCTTTGTATGCTATGTATTATTTGATTCTTCCTGCCTGACAGTGATTAACTTTCCCTGTATTCCTGTGAAAACTGAAAGCCAATAAAAGCTTGTCAAGGCAAGGGTCAGGGTGCTCTCCTCTTGAGAGAGTGGCCGCGCCGTTCCTCTTTCTCCACAGGACTCAGTAGTCACTGTGAATTTGTCTCGTATCTCCTCCGTAACGCCGAGGACACTGCGGGCAGTGTCCGCATCACCATGCACTGTCCTGTCCCCTGGGCTCAGGGCAGAGCCTGGCATGTGCCGCCCAGTCAGGGCCAGAGCATGCGCTGTGGGGCCCGGGACCCCTGAGCGGCTGTGCAACTTGAAGCCGTGCCAATTCCCAGGCAGGGCCTGCCAGGGACTGGTGCCAACTGTGCCATCAGCACAGCACCCACAGGGCCCCCTCCCCTCGGTCTCCCGTAGTGGGCCCTGGCTCTCACTGGCTCGGTCCTCTCCTGTAGGAAGTCCGACTACATCTCCCCGCTGGACGACCTTGCGTTTGACATGTACCAGGACCCGGAGGTGGCGCGGATCATCCGCAGGCTGGATGAGAGGAAGCGCGAAGCCGTCCAGCAGGAGCGGTACGACTTTGCCAAGAAGCTGAAGCAAGCTATTGCGGACCTGCAGAAGGTGCGCTTCCGAGGATGGGCTCCTCTCCCTCGCCCATGCGGCAGGCCGTGGCGTCAGGCATGGGAAGGCAATGAACTGGTCACTCGGGGCTGCACCCGGTGCGCACCAGCGACTGGGGAAGAGTCCTGGCCAGCACATGCCCACGCAATCCTGTAAATGACACCTGTGCGGCCCTCTGCAGGCGCCGCCCAGATCCCAGGTGGGAGACGCCAGAGGTGTGAGCGCCACCACAAACTCCCAGCGTCTCTTGCATGTTGGTGCGGCCACGGGCAGCACGCACTCTGCGGGGAGTGTGGTCACACCTCCCTCGGACTGGGAGCCCCCGTCACCACGGGACATGCAGGGGCCCAGCACCATCGTGGTTACATCTGCCCGTGGCAGCTGTCTGCAAGGGAGGGACAGCAGGCTCTGTGCTTCAGGTCGGGGAGCGGCTGGGGCGGTACGAGGTGGAGAAGCGCTGTGCCGTGGAGAAGGAGGACTACGACCTGGCCAAGCACAAGAAGCGGCAGATGGAGCAGTACCGCAGCCGGGCCTATGCGCAGCTGGAGCTGCACAGCCTGGTGGACGCCGAGCTGGTAGGCACACTCCCTGGGGAGGTGGTCACCGGGCCGTCCTTGGAGCTGGCCACTGCTCTGCAAAACCTGATGAGCGTGCCATGCTCAGCAACATCAGCTCCTGCGTGCCTGCCCTGGGTGGCTGCAGCCTCACCGGGCACGGGCAGGACGCACAGTAGAGCAGAAAGGGGCCGAGGCAGGGCTAGGGTACCTCGCTCCCCTGTGTTTCCTCATTTGTGAAGACAAGTTGCCGGCAGCCCCGCCCCACATGCCCCTAGGGAGCCTGTGGGAGAGCAACCCAGGGCCTGGGCTGGCGGCACTCTCTTGACCTAGGGCCCCCCACCGGCAGCTGTGTGCACCGGAATTACAGAGCAGCAGGCCGGGGCCGAGCCCCAGACCTGGGGGACAGGGAGAGCGGACTAGGGCCACACTGCCACCCCCTCCTCTAGCTGAGTGACCGGGCTCATTCCTTCTCCACCCTGCGCCTCAGTGTCCCCGTCAACGTTCACCAGGGGCGGTGGTGGGCACCAGTGAGTTACTTTGTCACCACGCCCAGTGCTTGTCGTGACAACAAGGGGACCCTGTGTCTGCAGACACAGAGCACGGAGCACAGTCCTCCAGTCTGGCCCGAGCGGCAAGCCAGGAGCTATGCTCCCCACTGAGGTGATCGCGCCTGAGCGTGCATGGCCACACTGGGGGTCGGCATGTGTGTCACTGTGTGGTGCACGCAGTGGCTATGCAGGCAGGTGAGCAGTTACGCCGTGCCTGTGGGATGTCCTCGGTGCAGACACCCACTCTGCCTCCCTGCACGAGGGCTCTGGGGGATGGTGGCCTTGGGAAGGAAATGTCCTTTTGTCCCCAGATGCGGAGGCCTTTTGACTTGCCGCTGCAGCCCCTCGTGCGTTCCGGAAGTCCTCGCCCCCAACCGCCAATGCTGCCACCATCTCCACAAGAAGAAAGGAGGGCAGAAAACCGGCTTGCAGTGCCCCTCTCTCAGGAAAAGCCCTCGGCACACTCCCTGGACACCTCGCCCCAGCCCTGCACTGCGGACCCGCCGGCGCTGCCTGCCACACACCCTCGCCTCAAGGCCCACGTAGGTAGCGCGGTGTGGTTGCACGCAGTCTGTTCTGCAGACACGTGTGCGCCCCTGCCTTGTGCCGGGTGCAGGCCCAGTACAGGGGGACATGAGGGTGTGGAATGGCCAGACCCATCCTGTCCTGCTTCCAGGACGGGCAGGTCAGCGCCGAAGTCAGGACTCGGTGATGTGAGTGACTCGCACTCAGTCACACCTCGCTGGGGGTCCTGCCTGCAGTGCGACAGGCCAGGCCTCCGCCTGCTGCTGCCCCGTCCCTGGTGTGGGGATGTGGCGTCCCCGTGAGCTTCCTCTGGTCTGCCTGTGAAGGCGCGCAGACGTGAAGGCCACCGCGCCTGTTGCTGCTGTCCTGGCCGGGAGGACCGGGGTATTTGCCTCCGTGCCAGGAGCTGGAGGCCCCGCAGGCTGGGTTCATGGCCCCACAGGGGCTTCAGAGCCCGGCTCCTTCTGCCCCTTGACTTCTGTCATGCGGGCCCAGCCTCAGCTGTGTGCCCAGTACCACCTGAGGGGAGAGCACAGCCCCTTTGAACAGACGTCTCCATGTCTTCCTGGTTACGTCAGCTTCCGTCGCGTGCAGCCTCTGAAGCGAGGACGAGGACTGGGGGTACAGTGCGAGGGCCTGCTTGGACCGTCTTCCTGGTGCCTCTGCTGACGCCTGTGGCCGTGTGGCCAGTGGCTCTGGGAGGATGGAGGGGTACCAGGTGTTTGCACAGCCACAGGCCTGGGGAAGTGGGAGGACACGCATAACCTGCATGTCCCAGTCGTCCCCACCAGTCACACCCTAGCATGGTTTCGTTGTCAGTCGTGTTTAATGTTTCAGTTTAAGGAACCCCAGTTTCTCTTTGGCACCTCGGCATGTCACGCGTCATGTCTGAGCAAATCTCAGAGGACGAGGAGCTTCCCTCACCATACACGCTCTCTGTGACCTCCAGGAGTAGTGAGGAGGAGGGAGCAGTGGCCCGGCTTGGCCTGTGCCACCCTGAGACCCGCCTCAGCAAGGGACTGAGGGGACGCTCTTTCGTCCTGTCGTCACCCAGTTACTGGAAGTCGGCTTCACGTTCACTTGTCCGTGCGCCCCTCTCCCGGGAGCACCTCAGCCTGGAGGGCAGGTCCCTGCTGCACATGGCTCCCCATGGGGCACCAGCCCAAGCCAGGGGCTTGCGGGGGCTCAGGCAGCATCTGCCAGCGGCCTAGGGATGGGGAGACGGCCACCTCCGCGGGGCAGGGGCGGCGCTGGCTATAAACTGAGGAGACAGCGGAGGTCTTGCCCGAAAAAACCTGCCAGCTCTTGCTGTAGTGACTCGGTCCTACGCTGGGCCGGGGCGTGGGCGGTGCATGGCAGCCGAGGCAGCACCTACCGCTGCTGCGTGAGGCTGTGAGCGGGTCGGAGATGGTGGGGGCCTGATCGGGCCTCGTCCGTCCTGTCCTCTCATCTGAACTGTCCTCACCAGCAGCACCGGGGTTCGGCACGCTCCCTCGGTCGGCTGGCTGTCCACGAGGAGCTCGGCAGCCTCTTTCTCTCCCGCAGCGCGAGCTCCTGCCCTACGACGAGCGGCCACTCCCCGCGGTCCGCAAGATGCCTGCAGCAGCCACCGTGGAGCCAGACAAGAGTGACGTGGACGCCAGCGAGGCCCCCAGAGGGGGGGCGCTGGGCGCGCCGGAGCCCCTGACGGAGAAGGCGCTGCGGGAAGCCAGCTCAGCCATCGAGGTGCTGGGAGAGACCTTGGTAAGCAAAGACGGCCACAGCGGTGTGTGCGTGTGCGTGGCACACGCTGTTGCTGGGCTCCCACCCCGCCGCCCCGTGACTGAGCGGCGTCCACAGCGTCCCGTCCTTGCAGCCCTGCTCGGCCGGCCGCCTGCCGCCTGTGGCCCTGTGAGGGGCTCCGTCCGCATGGGGTTCGGGCCCCCCTCCTCCCACCTTCCCAGCACCATCCTCTTCCTCGACGAGCCCAGCCTCCCACGGGCTCTGAAAGCAGGGCGGCTCAGCTTCATGCTCTTGTCCCCAGCGACACCCCGGATTCACGGGCTCAGGACCCACCTGTCCATCCTGGGTCCCAGGTCTCCGCAGAACCCTCCTCGGCACCGCGTTGCCCATGAGCCCACTGTGTCCCTTGCGGTCCCCTTGCTGTCCGGCTCCCACACGCGTGCACAGGGGCTGGGGTCTGAGGGTGTAAGGGCGTGCCCACGGCACGCTCTCGGTGACCTGTCCGCGTTCTCCCGTGGCTGGGCGGAGGGGAGGGCCGAGGGGGAGAGCCTTGTGTGTGATGGGGACTGTGTGTTGTCCTCGTGAGCCAGCCAGGAGGTCTCCCACTGGTTCCTGACTCTGAGCATCAGCAGCTGGAACGGAAGCCTCCGCCAAGGTGTCCGCCCAGACAGGCCCCTCCGGCCCCCGTGCACACCAGCCCGTGCCGGGGCGGTGCTGCTGAAGGGGAACGGGACGGAGAGTCTGTCCTCCGCCAGCCTGGTAGCGGCCCCGGCCCCCAGCCCGGCAGTAGCTCTGCCCTGGGGAGCTGTCCCCGCTTTGCATGGTTCAGCGTAGTCTTAGGGCTTCCAGGTTGGAAAAGTGATTTCTCTAAGCACACGCACTTATCTGGGGAGGTCCTGGTGTTGGAGATCTTTTCCACGGTGGTGGTGGTGATGGTGGTGGTGTCGCCGACCCACCCACCGAGGGACCCGGACTCTGGCCTGCAGGTGGCCGGGGCTTATTCCAAGACGTGGTCGCACCGCGAGGACGCGCTGCTTGCCCTGCACGAGCAGCTGACGGGCGTGCCAGGGGACACCCCGAAGGAGGAGCTGAAGAGCCTGCTTCGAGCGGCCGTCTTCCTCGTTAGGAGAGCCATCCAAGACATGGTGACCCCGGTGGGTCCCCTCGCCCAGTGCCCCGGGTCCCTCCCCGGGAGTCAGAGGAGCCGGGAGACTGCCTGCCCACCAGAATCCTCGTCCGGTCTCACTGGTCGAGAGCCGCCCTCACCGTCTCGTGCTCCTCGGAGCCGGATGCACAGGGGTTTGCTCCCTGTCGCTGCCTCCCGCATGTCCCCTTCATTTTCACTTGTCCCAAGGCTGAGGCGTCCTTCGGGAGGCGCCGCCAGATCGCCTCGCTGTGGCAGGGATGGGGGCTGAGTGCCCACACTGGCACCCCCCGTGTTCACGGGCTGCTTGGCCTCTGCCAGGAGGGGCGAGTACCCCCAGCCTGGAAGGGGCGCGGTTTGCTGCCCGCAGCAGCAGAGAGCAGCTCAGCTGCCTGCGTCGCCCTCCCAGGTCTTCCAGGCCTCTCTGAAGCTGCTGAAGATGCTAATCACCCAGTACGTCCCCAGGCACAGGCTGAGTAAACTGGAGACGGCTCACTGTGTGGAGAGAACAGTCCCTGCTCTGCTCACGAGAACTGGGGACTCGTCTGCTCGTCTGCGGGCAGTGGCTTCGAATTTCATTCAGGTAGGGCCTTCCTGGTCAGGCGTCAGTCATGGTGGGTGCAGGGCTGCCGATTCGGGGTCTGCTGGGGGCACCCCGCCCATCCTTCCTGAGTCACTCTCGCCTTGGGCTCTGAAATCTGCGTTCCGTCTTAGACGTGAACTTCAATAGATAGGTACAGTTGGTTTTCTAGTGTTTAGAAAACTGTTTTCTTGAGGTTGGGAAATCCCGACAGGAGAATCCCTAAGTCTTCAGTCATGGTTTTTTTCCTTGAGATTTCATTTATTTATTTTTAGAGATGGGGAAGGGAGGGAGAAAGAGAAGGAGAAGACCATCGAGGGCAATCGGTTGCCTCTTGCACACCCGCTACTGGGGACCGCGCCCACAATCCAGGCATGTGCCCTGACCGGGATTCGAACCATCGACCTCTCGGTTCACAGGCCAGTGGCACTCAGTCCACTGAGCCACACCAGCCAGGACCAATCGTGCTTTCTCTAATGGCTTTCATTAACCTCCAGGAGATCGCAGCTTTATTTGTTTGCTTGTTTGCTTGTTTGTTTTTCCTGGTTGCTGTGTGTGAAATAGAAACGTGAGCTTCCAGGTCACCGCCACCCTGTATGGCCCGGTATCCCCCTTCAGAGCTGACTTGGGGCAGCCTGGGAGATCGCGCCGAACTGCCTGCGTCGCTCTCCCCTACGCAGGAGTAAAGGGCGTTGGTCTTTGTAGGAGATGGCCCTGTTTAAGGAGGTGAAGTCTCTCCAGATGGTCCCGTCCTACCTGGTGCAGCCTCTGAAGGCCAACGCCTCGGCCCACCTGGCCCTGAGTCAGATGGACCTGCTGGCCCGGCTGCTGAAGGACCTGGGCACTGACAGCACGGGCTTCACCGTGGACAACGTGATGAAGGTAAGCGTGCTGTGCGACCCGCCCCCGTGGCCTCAGCACTTGAGAGGGCGCCTGGGGCAGGTGAGGGTCGAGTCTGTGTTTGTCAAGTGAACAATTAATTGAGCGACCTTGGGAAAAGCAGCATTTGACCTGACCCCATCGGGGACCAAGACTAGCTAGCTGAGTGGGAGGTGGCAGCCAGCTCTCACTTGGCCCGACTGGGCTGCGCAGCCGTCCTCAGGGGCCCAGTGTGTGGAACGGCTGTGCTCGTGGAGCGGCAGGTAGCAGCTCGGCCGAGTGCAGGGCCCCGTCCTGGTGGCCAGCTCCCGGGGATTGGCCCAGATGGAGGGACGGGAGAGGGCCCTGCGCTCAGACGGGAGAGGCAATGAGTAGAAACAGACCTGGGGGCGGGTGACGACCTCAGGAGCCAGTCCTGGAGCAGTCGCAGGGGCAGCGCCTTAGTGCACGCCAGGCGTTGGCTCAGGGCAGCGAGAGCCAGTCCCAGTCTTCACAGGAAGGAGGCTGTCAACTCCAAGCTGAGCTCTGGGGCGGAGGCTGGGAGGCAAGGGGGAGAGGTGTGGCACCCACAGCACACCACGAGGGTGGCCTCACGGGGCAGCTCCCTGCACAGCGCGGAGGGCCCTGATCTCTGGGTCTGAGTCCAGCGTGGATCCGGCTGGTGTGACTCCCAAGTCCTCCACCACCTTCCCCTTCCCCCAGTGAACGCAGGAGAAGGGGTCCCGGGTCCTGCAGCTGCGTGGACACCACCTCGTGCGTGGTGGATTGACTGTCCTCTCAGTCTGGACACACGGGGCAGTAGTGACTGGAGGGGGGGACGGGCAGAGAAGATGGAGTGGGTGGTGGGAAGGGGCTGAGGAGTTGTCGGGGAGGGGGTACAAGGGAAGTGAGCCAGAGAAGTAGGAGGTGGCAGACTCAGGTGGGACCCATGGGCCAGTGCTCCTGGAGGTGTGCGGCGCCTGGTAGTGACGCCCAGGGGTTCACGGCAGGCTGAGACCATGGAAGTGAGGAAGCCCAGGAAGAGAGAGGTCAGGTGCCCACAGGCCCCTTCCCAAGCGTGTGACAGCAGCCTGGGATGGGACACAGACACTGGGATACATCTGTGGGACAGAATGCCACAAAGCAGTTAAAATGCACAAAACTCGAAAATGTTGTATTGAGGACAAAAGGAAGTTGCAACTAATACACACAGCATGGCACGTGTGCACACACCTAGGGGCGTGCACGCACACTGCATAGTAAACGAAGCCACGGGGGGTGGGTGTGCCCGGCCATGCGGGCCAGCCCCAGGAGAGCCTGCCTGTGGCCTGCAGATGGACGTGGGGGCCCGCAGGGCAGCCAGCGTTCTATTGCGAAGAACAGAGACCGAACAGAACGCACGGTTGTAGCACTGGCTGGCCCAGGGGGTCAGTGCGTGGAGGCGGGCCCATTTTCTCTTCTCTGTGTTTGAAATCGTTCAGAACACTGGCTGTGTGCGGAAGGGCATGACCCGAACAGTGCAAATGCAGTGAGCGGGGAAAAAAGCAGAACACACCCTCCACGTCCAGCCCAGCTTCCCCCACGCGTGTGTGTGAGGTCATCCACGTGGGGGCAGCTCCGCATCCTAGTAGCTGCGCTTGTGCAGTGGTTCCTTTTTCTCCTGTTTTCACATTGGTGTCCTGTGCCTCCACTCCTTCATGCCGGACACAATAACCCCCGTTCCTTTAAGAAGCAGTAACAGCAGGCGCCCCCCTGCGCGGTGTCCAGTTCGCAGTGCGCGCCCTGGAGCACCGGGTGTACGAGGTCCGGGAGACGGCGGTGCGGGTGGTCCTGGACATGTACCGGCAGCACGGGGCCCTCGTCCTGGACTACCTCCCCGCGGACGACAGCACCGCGCGCAGGAATGTTCTCTACAAGACCGTTTTCGAGGGCTTTGCGAAAATCGATGGCAGACCCACCGACGCCGAGATCAGGGTAGGTGCGGTCCTGCGCTGGCGAAGCGGTCTGGCGGGAACAAGCCGAGTGTTGGAGGAGTGAGGGTGGGAGACGGGGCACATGGGGCGTGTCGGGCCCCCGGGCTCAGGGCCTGGCGTGTGCCTTGGCACCTGCTGGTGGGCAGCAGGGCGAGGACACTTTCCGGCCCGTCTGTCTGAGACGTTCCTCACAGAAGCCGGGAGGCTCGAGTTGCACCCTCGTCACATGACGAGCCTTGGTGACCCTCACACTGCACAGGAAATGCATGTGTCCTGTGGCCCCAGTCTCCCAGACTGCCCCAGAAAGCTGTTCTAACGGAATGACAATCTTCATGTCAGGCGCAGAAAAAAGCGGCTACAGAAGAAGCAGAAAAGCAAAAGAAAGAAGAAATTAAAGTTTTACAAGGGCAGTTGGCAGCGCTGAGAGAAATGCAGGCCGAAGTGCAGGTAGGGCCCCAGTGCAGGTGAGCCAGGTTCACGTGGAGCCACCCTGGGCTTTGGGTTAGAATCCTGTGACCTTGGACTTTATTATGTAGACACACAGCACAGGGTGCTTGTGTTCACAGTGTTTTGCAAAGGGGTGTTTCTGTTCTGTATCAGTTTTTAACTTGCTTTGGATAAATGGAAGGAGTCCCCCTTCGCTCGTTGGCTTGCTCTCCCTGTCCTGCTACGGTGAACGCTGAGAGCGACCTCAGGGCGCGAGGGCAAAGACGGGGCGGAGGGACCCTGTCCTTGCTGCAGCTCCCAGCCCCTTCGGGGGCGGATGGGGAAAACGAACTGGAGTCTGAAGGTCTGGTTTCCAGCATTAAAAGGGCAAGGTCTCAGGCAAATGGTCCTCCTGGGGAAGCCTTCGGCCCTGCTGGCGGAGATGCGTGTGCAGTGGGGCAGCAGCGGCTCCTGGGGCTGCTGGGACTGCAGACCGCGGTTTTCGTGATTTGCTTCCTGAAGGGGAGGGGGTTTCTTTTAAACAGAGAGGAAAGGGTGGGGGGGCAGAGGCATTGCTGGTGCAGCCTCTGTGCCTGGGGCTGCCACCTGACTGCACACCCTGAAGTCCGCTAGGTGGCCAGGTCCCTGGTGAGGCATTTCGATCACTTCCTCTTTAAAAAGAGTAGCAGGGAAGAACGGAGAGCAGGGACGGATGTATGGCTGCACACGTGTCGGCGCCTGGACAGCCGCAGTCGCAGATCCGCGAGGCACCGCAGTGCCAGCGTAACTGAAGGGGAAGGAGAAAGCGCCCCTTCAGGGGCGGGACCAGAGGAGGGGGACAGTGGACCCGGTGGGGACAGTAAATCTCAGGACAGGAAGACTTTCAGGTACAGAGTCTGCAGCGGCCTGCTGGACGCAGGCCCGGCAGGTGTTAACTACTGTCCCTGACGGTCTGCAAGTGAGGAGGCAAATGCAGGAAGCTGAGTGGCTTGTCTTGGGTCATGAGCTCATCAGTGTGGCCAAACCCCTTCCTTGCTCCAGCTTCCACCAGGCCTCGGGGACCCGCTGTCCCCACAGAGGCCCTGGTGGCAGTGCCCGGGACTTCATCCGCGCTTCCCTCGAGCGCCTTCACTGCTGCCTCTTCACGCAGCCAGTGTTTGCTGAGCGTCTCCTCCATGCCAGCACGGTGCTGGGCTCTGGCCATGCAGCTCGGCCCGGCCCTCGCCAGGCTGCAGCCGCAGTGTCGAGGGCGTGGGGAGTGCACGAGGGCCGGGCACTGCCTGCTGTTGCCAGGCGCTCCTGGAGGCGCCGGGCAAAGAAGTCTGCTGAGCCCCGTGTGGAAGTGTGATGTTAACCCCGTACACTCTTCCCCAGGCCCGCAGTTCTGCTCTTTGGCGTGTTTTCACTGGCATGGTTCCTTACCAGCATGTGAAACCCCACTGCCCACAAATGTGTTGTGGTGGCTGGCGTTCATGCTTGTGACTCGCCATGTTAATGCTGGGTACAGGGTGACCAGCATCCCTCAGAAACTGCAAGTCCCAAAAGTCCCTCAGCCCCTGGCCGGGTGGCCAGTCAGCGAGGCGGTGCGAGTTTAGCACATGCTCAGCTTTCATAGAGATGCTGGCCCAGTGGCCGGGAAAATGTGGCGTTTCCCGAGTTTGAGGGGAGGGAAGGGAGGCGCCAGGGAGGCAGCCAGGCCTCCCCAGGGCCACTGACTCCACCATGTTCAAGGCCGGGAAAACTGCTGCTGTGACCGACGTTTTCTGCCCACTCCACCTGGGTCCGAGCGCACCTGTGTGCAGGAGGGAAGGCACGGGGACAGGCTGGTAGGAGGTGCTGGCCAGGCCCCCACCAGCACGCCAGGAGCCCACCTTGCCACACAGAACTCAGTGGCACCGGAGTTGCTTAGTCACAAGTGACTGTGCCGGGCACTGTTCCCGGTACTGAGGATGCACCAGTGCCCAGACGGACAGGGATCCCTGCTCTCCTGGACCTGCACTGCCCACAGTGAAGAAGGAATTGGTGTGACAGTGCGGTGCACGTGCAGGAGGAAAGAAACCGGAGAGGGAGTGCTGGCAGGGGAGGCCAGCACCTGGAGCACTGCGGCAGGGGCTGGGAGGGCGTGG
>PVKM010034710.1:0-15459 GCA_004027735.1 Carollia perspicillata
ATAATCCCCTCAGCACCGAGGAGACCCGCCGCCTGGGACAGAAGTGCCTCTCGGAGGAGCTGTGAAAGCGCCCGAGGCCGAGCTGAGCACTTGACCGCGCTAAGGAGGCCGGGGGCCTGCACTGACTCCCAACACGTCTCTGAAAACAAGTGAGGTCAGCAGGTTCCGCCAAACAGGCCCATTCATTCCTGTAAGAGAGCCAGAGGCCGCGGCCAACGCTGACTCAACCTGAAAGACACGAAGGTGATTTTTTTTAACTGAATCCACATTTCCCCCCATCGCACCATTTTCTGAGCCCGGCAGTCAGCTACACGGTCAGTTTGCTTAGGACACAACCCTACGGCACCGTGAGGTCGTGAGGTCGGATGTGGCTGGTCTGTGCCCCCGCCACCAAGGGGAAGCCCCTCCTCCGAAGCACCGTCCTGGAAAGGCTGCTGCGCTGGGTACAGAAAACCTCCGTGCTCTGAGGGGCTCCACCCTTCCTGCAACTCAGTTACGGGGCTTCTGGAACTGGGGTGACTGCCTTGAAAACAGCCAGCGCGCGTGCTCACTCTTCTCCCGTCTCCCTTGTGGGAGGAGGCACACTGACGAAAACATCAGCACGAGAAACGACGGAGAGTTCACAGCCGGGGTTTTCTTCTAGAAGTTCTGTGGGACCCCAGCAAAATACACGGTTTCTGCTCACAAAGGAACCGTCGACAAAACACAAATGTAACCCACTTAACGGGAGGACATATATATCTGATAAGGGATCGATATCCAAAATTTATAAAAAACTCATACAACTCAACACCGAAAAAAAAAACAATTTAATTTAAAAAAAACAGGCAAAGGATCTGGACAGACACTTCTCAAAAGAGGACACACAAATGCCGAACAGACATGTGAAAAGGTGCCCAGTGTCACCAACCATCAGAGACGCAGACTGAAACCGCAATGGGATGCCACCTCACACCTGCCAGAATGGCTGGCGCCAGTCTATCAACACACGAGGGCTGGTGAGGACGCGGAACACGGGGAGCGCTCTTGCGCTGCTGGTGGGAATGCAGGCTCAGCCCGCAATGCGGCCTCGGCGGACAGCAGTGTGGAGTTTCCCTGAAGTTAAAAACGGAACTGCCGCATGACCCAGCGATGCCGTTTCTGGGTTTGTAGCGGAAGAAGCCAGAAACGCCGATCTGGGACGATGCGTCCACCCCCACGCTCGCTGCTGCGTCACTCACAGTCGCCACGGTCTGGAAGCAGCCCAAACGCCCGTCGGCAGGCGAGGGGACAGGAAAGCCACGGTGCATCTGCCCGGTGGCACAGTGCGCAGCGGCAGAAAAGAAGGGAACCTCACCATCTGCAATGGCGCGGGTGCACCTGGGGAGCGCCAGGCCCGGTGAAAGCAGCCAGTGAGAGACAGACAAATACCATCTGAATTCACTTATCAGTGGAATCTGAAGAACAATAAACAAAAGAGAAACAGACCTACGGACACAGAGGACAGACTCTGGGGTTGCAGGCAGGGGTGGGGGGCGTGCATGGATGAAAAGGGTGAAGGGACCCAGAAGGACAGAGCGGCAGGTGCGGAACAGGCATGGGGGACCTGGTGTCCAGCACGAGGAGCACAGTGGACAGTGTTGTGATAACTGTGCGCAGTGCCAGGTGGGTGCTGGGCATGCTCACTGGTGGCCACTCCCTGATCTATACACTTGTCTAACTGCTGCGCTGCACACCTGCAACAAATACAGAACAGCGCTGACTGTCGAGTGCAGGGCGGACAGACGGACAGTGAGCACGCAGGGCATTCTACCTCAAGGGCTCACAGGCTGATTCGGGAGATGCCACTTGAACAACTTCGGGCCAACTGTGTGCTGCCCACGGGCCACAGCCGGGGCCGCTGGAGAGGCCTTCCCTGCAGGACCCGCCGCTGTGTCCCCTCGAGCCTCAAAGGCTGCCTGGAGGGCCCCCTGCCAAGGCTGCTGGTGACCAGCTCGGGGGGCTCCGCAGGCCAATGCTGCCCCTAGATTCCCGTCTGGGGACTTGTCCAGGAGAAATGGGGGTAAGTTCACGGAAACCTGCAAACTGATGCACAGCTGTGATGCCGCCACAGCCGGGCCCAGCAGGGGCGAGGGTCTGACCGACCCAGGGCCGGCTGACGCCCACAACCCTCGCACGCAGAGTCCAGGTGAGGAAGTGGAAGCACCTGACAGGCAGGCGTGCTGCGGACGGCACCTGCACACAGCCCTCAGTCCCCGCCCCGCCGCCCGGGGGGCCCAGCCTCCACTGCCCGAGCTCAGAGGGCCGCCCCACCGTTTCCACAACTGGCCCCGTGGTGGTCAAATCCACGTTTGCCCCGTAACCCAGCAGCTGCCCACAAACAAACACGTGCTGATGCCAGAAGCACTTCAAAGGGCCGTGCGGTCTGGGCGTCGGGGTGCAACACTGCAGGGAGAGAAGAGAACTGCGGGACGGAGGAGGAGGGAGGGGAGCAGGGCGGGAAGACCCCTCTGAACCCCTCCGTTACGGTGCTGTCCTTTCACAGGAACAACCGCGCCCTTCAGAGGCAACCGCATGGTTTGCACGCACCGCAGGGCCCCCTGCCTCATCCGCTGTTGAGGATGGAGAAGGAATTCTCGGCAGACTGATTAACATAACGCAGCGAGCACACCTGACAAGCCCGAAAACACAGCCGATACGAAACAGCAGTCACCTGCCCGACTGTGACGGGGCCAAGCCGCACTCGCCCGAAGGTCTGAGCCATGCTTTCCACCAGGGAGAACGGTGGTGACCCTGCCGGGCTGCGAGCTCCCTGCAGGGAGGCCGCGGCCCAGCCCTCCAAAGGGCTCCCACGGGGCTCTCCCTGCGTGTGCGAGGGGCACACACGGGATCCAAACAAGGATGCAGAGACACGCACTCCAGAGCGACGTGGGGAGAGTTCTGAGCCCCCGCGCTCAGAAACCCGTCTCCCCACAGGTACTCACTGCTCAGGGTTCAGTGTGGACACCGAGTACCAGCCCCCAAAGCACCTGCTGAAATCATCCGTGCTCGCCAGCTAATCACACGTGTTGATAGAACGCACACTTGTCCTGCAGCCGAAGAGCTGGCAGGTTTGCTGTCACACGGGGGTGGGACAATAGGCTTTCGGAGTGACAGCTTGGAGAGCCACACAGAAAGAACCAAAGTCTTGGAGATGAGTGACATTTCTGGAGATCGGAATTATAAAGAGATGAGAGGGTCTGAAAAGTTAACTCACAAATATCTGAGTCCTACCTAGAGACAAAAACCTTCGAAAGCCTGCTGGTGCGGGGTGGCCCCAGTCTGTGGGTCTGGGACCGGCAAGCAGCTCCGCACGGAAACAAACGTTCAGAGTGAGCCCAGGCCGCCCACACCTCCAAGAGTGCGCTTCAGTTCGAGCGGCGGGCAGGTGTAGGCACCAGCCAGTGCCCAGGTCCAGGCGACTCCGTCCCCTTCCTCAGCTCGGGCCTTGAAAGGAAAGGCTGAGATGCGCTCTGCTCTAGTCTCGCTGTTCTAAGTTTAGGGATTCAAGTTCACACTGTCTGCTGGTGACGTCACCAAAGACAGGCCAGGAGACGTCAGGTAAGGAGTTTCTGATTTCACATCTATGTTGACACTCACACTGTTTTCAGCTTCACATTGATTCTGTGGGGACATCTGCCCGTGTCAGCCTGACACTTCTCCCACTAGCTCAGCACAGAACACAAAGCTCGAACCTGTTGGCAGAAAGGTGACAGGCAGGAGGTGGACTCAGCCCTGACCGGTACAGCCCAGAGGTTGGGCGTCGTTCCGCAAAGCAAAAAGGTCACCAGCTGGGTTCCCAGTCAGGGCACAGGCCCAGTCCCCTGCTGGGGTGCATGTGAAAGGCAGCTGATCAGTGTTTCTCTCTCACATCAATGTTTCTCTCCCCGCTTCCCTTCTCTCTAAGAATGGCTGAGTAAAATTAAAAGAAAAACGTAATCTCTCTTGGTAATCTCTCTGCTTCAAACGCCTGGCCCCACTGTCTGGTGCCTCCCAGGTGTGTCTGCAGCCAGAGGCCTCTGCTTGGACCCCTCCCAGCATCCGCTAGGGCCCCTGCTTCCTGACACCCTGTTCTGATCAAGCAACCTGGCCGAGTAATTATTTCCTGGGAGATGTCTGAAAGTGCCATGCCAGATAATGGCACACTCAAAACGGAAAGGAGAGGAGGAACCTTCCAGAACTCCCGTCACTAAAACAGTCCCATAGGAAGAGCAGACCCAAGCCACCGAGACAGCAGAGGGAGGTGGCTCATAATAAAACTTCCCAAATCTGCTGGCAAAGCCTCGGCTGCTAGAGCAGAGATCACACCTGCTGGCAGAAACCCTGTGCAAGGTGAGTGTGCCAACCACAGCCGGCATGGCTCTGGCACCTGCTGCCACACAGGAGACACCGGCCCCTGCTTGAAACGCAAAGCCCGGGAGAGAGGAAGGCGGCAGCTTTCTCTGCTCAGTGCGTGGAACCCAGCGTGGAGCTCCAGAGACTGGGCGCCTGGTTTTCTCACAACACCTTCCTGCTTGCCTTAAAAAAAAGCAAACCTAGGGCCTCCTCACTCACTGCTTCCCTGTGGCAGCCACTTCACCCCCTCGCTTCCAAATAAAGCAACTCTCTTCTGAACCCCCCACACGGGGCGGGGAGGGGCCCGCTATTTAAAGCTGCTGCTATTCCTGTGTGGGCAGCTGCCGGCTCCACCTGTCTTCTGTCCAAGTGTCCGATGTCCCAAGTCCCCAGGACACACTGTCACCTGCCTCTCGCGCTTCTAATGTCTGACCTCCTGCAGTCTGACCCTCAGAGGTTGGCTGTGTGACCTGAAGATCTATTTCCAAGTTAATTGACAGATATTTACCGGACAGATGCCCTGCCCCAGGCAGGAGGCCACGTCCTGGGAATGGGGCAACCCTGGAGCCAGATCTCTGTGTCCCTGCTCAGCAGCATCCACAGAGCGGCACCTGCCTGGGCCTACCCAGGGGCCCGCAGACCTCACAGGGACACGTGGTCCCCACAGGCCCCCGGGTGTGGGTTCAGGAGCCAGGTTGTATTCAGACGTCCGAGCTGGCACCAGGCTGTGCCCTGGATGAGCCAGCAGCAGGGGGGCGATGTGAGCGTAAGGTTGGGAAGGACGTCTGCTGTCACCACAGAGGCGCAGCCCCATCTCCACAGCAGGACACGTCCAGACTGCTGGCCACTGTCCTTCAGGGAGCGGGAAAGCAGCTCGGGGCGAGCCGCGAGCATCGAAAAGCAGAGTAACAGCAGAGCTATAGCCAGTGCACATGGGGCGAGGACAGAGGCCTCTTGGTAACAAGGGCCAGGCCCGCTGGAACTCGCGGGTGCCACCCTGGGCTGCACCACCCCGTCTTCCTTCCCGAGGTCTGCCTGGTGCTCTGGGGACCCGTGCAGCCTCGGGAACGTGGACGTCTCTGCTGGCGGCCTTGGCCCACCGGGGCGTGCACCACAAACAGCTAACACCTCAGGGCACAGCAGCACGGTTGTCCGAACCTTCATAAAAGCACACGAAGCTTTACCCAAGACGGATCCCCTGGTTTCCAGCTTGTGACACCGATATTTACCACTGTGCCTCCGCTGATGGACTGAACCCTCTCTGCAGAGTAGACTCACCTCTGGGAGCTCTCCTTCCTCGCCTGCGCACACTGCCGTGGCTGCGCCACAGGCCCCACAGCTGGGGACAGGGTGAGGCCAGGAGCACTGGCACCGGGTCCGTGGCTCTGGGTGACGCGTCAGAGGCTGGTGAGAAGGTGAGCAAGTCGGATGCATCGGGGACAGCGCCCACCTCAGCCCACAGGCCTGCAAGGCCACGCCGTAAGTGAACTGCACCCACTCAGGGCGTACAGATGCAGGGTCCGTTCACAGTACCAGAGCATTCGGTAACTACCACCGGGACCAGGAACCTGGCGGGCAGAACCCACGCTGTGACCTGCCCCTCAACGACTGTCTAACCCACGCAGGGAGAGGGCGGCTCTGGAACCAAGCGAACGCGGGGCCCAGGGTCAGTCCTCCAGGGGCCGAACCCAGCGGAAATGCACTGACTCCAGCTTTCCTGTGTTTCTTGCACCGGCGTCTTTGTTTGCAGCCACGAACGTGACTTTCAGGCACAAACACGACAGAGTTCCCTTTGCTTTGGTTCAAGGGCAGCACGTGGCCAAGAGCAACGTCGGCATTTGAGGAAGCGGGAGGTGCCTGACTGACGAGTCTGAGAAACACTCGGGGAAGCTGGCCGGCCGGTGTGAAATGCCCACCCGCTGGGTCAGGACACCCTCGCAGTGGCTTGCATTCTCCAGGCCAGCCTTCCTCCCAAGTCCTGCTGACAAGGCCGGAACACACGACTCTTTGTCGCGTTCTCCTGAGCTACGTGGGGCTGCACTTTCAGAACTGGGATCTGTTACTGCGAAAGGCCACCACCCCTGCTGAATGCCCTCAATGATCTAATGACGGTGGCCTGTTGTCTAATGACGACAAGCGCTTACGCAGACTTCCCTTTCCAGCTAAGCGAAGGAGAAAACTCCGTGCCTCCTTCTCCGGGGTCAGCCTTCCCTGCACGTTCTGTGAAGTCCGGTAACTTCGGCAGATGGGTCGGTGGAGAGATGTCGACCCAACTCCCCGCGATCGGGCTTCACACGGAGTCAGGTCCCGGGTCAAACAGTCCCCACCCCGCGCGCTTCACAGGGACCTTCTGCTTTCATCTCCCACGGAGGGAAACCAACGTTCCTGCCACCGCCTTCAACACGGCGGGGGACTTCCGGACTGGCCCCCAGTTCCCGGATGCCGCGCCCCGAGCCACGCCCACACGCACTCCGGCCCGCCCTCCCTCACAGACCGCACGCGGTTTTTCACTCCTTGACTCAGCAACCAAAAAGTCTCCTTCGTCCAGACACGGCGGACCGGACGAGGCCACGCTGTCGCTGGGAGGTGGAGTCGAACGCCAACGCCAGGCTGAGGCCGCGTAGGGACCCGATGATGACGCAGAACCTGTCACTTCAGCCCTGTCACCACGGAGGACAGGCCCTGTGGGACTCTGTCCCGTAGGGTCAAGGTCACAGGCAGACCATCGATGGCAGAGGAGGGGCGCGGGCTGGACCACCACCACCAGACAGTCTCCCTGACTGCTGAGAAGAGAACGTTCCGGGGACTGCGGGGACCGGCGCACACGACGTGAGCGTACGTAACGAGCGTACGTAAGGTGAGGCCGGGAAGGCGCAGGCAAACGTGCCGTGGGCCGTGAGTGCCGGGAGCACCTCGCCGCGGTTTAGCGCACACACCCGGAAGTGTGTCCATCCGAGTGCGGCTGCGCTTCGTGGCCCCGGAACTCGGCCCCGGCCAGCTCACCGTGGGGAAACCGAGTCAGGGGTGGAGACTCTACTCAGGGTGCGCGTGTCCCCAGCAGCTGCAGAGTCCCGGGAGGCGAAGCGGCCGGCGGCCCCACGCTGGCCATGCCCGAGCACTGACCGACGCACCCGGGCCGGTGCGGGCTGCCTCCCGCGGCCTCTCCAACACGTCATGGTGCATGCAGCTCCCGGTCGGGCGTGTGTCCACACACACTGCTCGTGAACAGTGCTGGTGACACGAAACACGCACTTAAAACAATGATGCTGCTGTGGGGAACAGACTCCGGCGTGGACCTGTGAGGCCCAGACAGCGCACTGGGCCACATGAGGTCGCTGTGCCCGTCGGAGGTCGGACCAAGAGGGCTGGAGTGTCTCAAATGATGACCCTTCTCTGCCAGGGCATGTCCCGGCACTGCGATGCGGTCAGCCCTGTCCAAGGGGAACGTGGCTCTACCAAAAGTGGGCTGAACCTGTGAACGCCATCACGTGGGCAGAGAGCAAGCCCTGCCCCCTGCAAACAGACACCCTGCGGTCTGGTCGCCGACTGAGGCTGGCGGCCCCCAGGCCCCGGCCAACGAGCGGTGCTTATGTTTTCGAGCAACAGCCTCAGAAAACGCATTCCCCCCAAGAACAAGGCATCAGGTTCACCCTGGCAGTCTTGCCTGAGCAAATTCCAGCTCGTGAGCACGAAGACACCCCAAATCACAGTCCCAAAGAGCCCCGAGTTTAAGGGCGCCCCAAACATTAAAGCGTGGGCAGTACTAACCGTGTCCTGGCCACAAACCAAGTCCCCTGTCACACCTAGGTGACTGCAGCCCCCACCCCCAGCACCATCTCCTGTGAGACCCCCGTCTGTCCCTGAAGATGAGCCACTACAGGCCGTGCCTCCACTGGGGACGTGTCCAAAGAGATGACCTGTTCTCCTCACACTTGCTCGTCTTATGGCCACAGCTGCCCTCGGCCCGAGCTTTGGAAACAGGCTAGGAGAGCACCGGGAAACAGCTGCCACGGGAACTTGCCCAACACGAACTCGCAGCCGTTGGTGGCCAGTCTCCTGTTCGGCAGCAGAACTCCTCATGGGTTCAGCGCAGCACCCCGGGCCCCACATTTCCCTCCCCCCCAGGAGAGCCTGCCAATGTAGCTCACGTATTTATTCCCCCTGACAGAGCAACCGAAATGGTCAAAAACACCAGCCAAACGTCCTTCGGGTCCAACTTTGCAACAAGAGCACAACAAGGAGGTGAGAGTGGCGCGTTCCCTCACCCACGCGGATGTCCCGTGGCATCGTGGCTCTTCCCGAGCGGCATCCCCCCAGGAGCGTAGAGGACAAGCCTACCACATGGAGAGTCTGAAACGGCCAGTGAGGGCCCAAAGCTGACGTGTCAGGAACTACACATGAACACCCCAACACCAGACCTCGCCTGCAGGCCCCAGACAACCAGCCTGTACAACCGGCAACAGGCGGCGAAGACAGACACAACAAACACACCAGAGACCCAGGCCCCTGGGGGTCCCCGCTTGTGCGGCCGGAAACCAGCCTGATTCCAGTGCCGACAGCACGCCCAGGGACCGGCGTGAGCAGTCACCACGCGCCACGGGGCTGCCCGACACTCGGCCCCCTGTGGGGGCCCCCTCACCCCAGCATGTTGCTGAGCCGGCGCAGGCGGGCGGTGTCGGCCGTGGAACCACTGGCCCGTGTCCACATACCTCCACGATCCTGTCGTGAATCTGCAGGCCGCCGTCCCTGGCTGCGGGCCCACCTTCCAGGACCCTGGAGACAAAGATGCCCTCGCTGGAGGGTCCATCTTGGTTGTCCTGTGGGTTGGAAAACACAGGCGTGAGTGCCAGGAGCCGCGGGGGCCCCATGGCTGACAGTGCAGAGTGGCCGTGACGTAAAAGCGTTTGTCCCCCAGCCTGTGTTTGCATGGCGAACACCTATCAGCCCACACCGAAGGGCGCCGAGGGGCCCTGTCACCCCACCCTGCAGCCTCTGCCCGCGTCCCCACATCCTCCCCACCTCACATCAGAGTGTCGTCTTCCTGCACTGCGTCTGTCTCTTCCTCAAACTGTAAAGGCCATGGGGGGCTTCACGCAGCTGCACTGCCCACCTGACACCCCAAGAGGCCAAGTGGCATCCGCCTCCTGCTACCCCTGGACAGCGGGCAGAGGTCACACCTCCCTCCCACATCCTGAAACGCCTTTGCCCGTGTTCACGTGGGGTGAGCCCCACGCCATGGGACCGCTGGGCAAAAGGCACGCACATCGGTCGGTTTGGCGGAATCCCCCCCGGGAGCCCACACAGTGGCTCCTGACGGGGTGTTTCCCGCATCCCCCCAGCACGGCGTTCCGGAACACTGAACAGCTCCCACTGATTATAATATGCTTTTAATTGACTTGGCAACGCTAAATACTAAACACCTTCGCGACATCTAATAACCTGACTGGAAACAGGCACTTTGTTGTGCTCTGATCTGTATCGGAAAGGCCTCCCCAACCCAGTGATTTCTGATCCTGTCTCCACAGACCCCTGCAGGTCTCCCAAAGCCGGGGGAGGGTTCCGGGACGGGAGGGCGCTCGCTGCTTCCACGCCTGCCTTTTCTCAAAATCACACGCTCTGACGAACTCGTAAAAACGTCCCTGTGACCGTCTTTCCAGGCGGCGCTGAGGCGACCGTCCCGGAGCCCATGCACTGAGTGCCGGCGAGTCACAGCGGGTCTGTGAGCTGAACGCACAGCACAAGTCCCCCAGACAGAACCGCTGACTCGCGAGATCAGGACGTTCCGCAGCAACGCCCAGTCCAGCGGGCGGGGGCGCTCTGCCCGAGGCCCCGGGACCCACTTCGGTGGTGACCACTGTGCAGGGGCTAAGGAGGAACCACACAGGCCCCTCCCCCAAAGGCACGTGGAGTCACACCTGCGATGCCAAGACACCGAAGTCACAGCCTACAACGGGCATCAGCGGATTCCCCAGTGCTGACCCCCGTGACGGGGCAGGTCTCTAACTGCCACTGGACTCCATCAGACTCTCCCAAGAGGGACGGGCCAGTGGTCCTGACCCCCGCCCCCTGTACGGCCAGCTGCACAGCCCCCTTTAGTGCCTGAACCTCCACGGGTCCTGGCCCGCTCACCGCTGCCTCACTGGGGCCCCTGCTCCCCCCTACTCGTGATCTCGGGTGTACGCCAAAGCTGGGCCACAGCCCCTTGTGCAGAGCACACGCTCAGGACCAGGTGCATCGTGAGCGCACAGTAACCTCGCGGGGCACGTGCTCTTCCTTCTCACTTCGTGAGCAGAAGAGCCGACACGGAGAGGTTAAGCAACTCGCCCAAGAGCACACGGCTACACCACAGCAGGGCCAGCTGCAAACCAAGGACGGGCTGTTCCCTCAGACACACTCTGAGTGCAGTTCTGTCTGCCCCTGAGCAACAGCCCAAAATAGTCACGAGTTCAGAAGACCAGCATTCCGGGCCATGGAACATTCCACCAGGGGAGCTGGAAGGTCTCCGGGGACCACAGAGGGTTTACGGACAAGCCTGAGCTCCCCGGGGGGTGACGTCAGCCTTCCAAAGTGAAAGAGGCCTGTGTTTGCTCTGACTTCACCACTCCGCGTTCCTTGGCTGGAAGAAGAGGGAGATAGGGACGGGGTTTTGGCTTCGGTTCATTTTGCAGAAACTACGTCCAACACAAGTAAGTCTCTCTAGGAGCATCGGAAAGTTCGAGCAGAAAACCAGAGAGAGCAGCGAACAGCTCAACTTGGGCTAAGTCCAGACCGTGGGGGGAGCACGGGACACAGTCACAGAAAACCACCACGTGCACGGGGCAGCTCCGTCCGTCTCCCCAAGGCCTCTCCCCGCACGTCCACAGTCGGCTGTTCGTCGAAGGGACCTGAGTTGGTCTGGGTGTGTTCTGCTGGCTTCGGAAAAGTGCGGAGTGCCTGACAGCGACAACCGCCTGCCAGGGGCGGAGGGGACGGGCGTGACGCCCCAACTGGCTGCCACTCCTCCGGGGCTCGGAGGACGCACGAGGAAGCGCTGGCTTTGCTAAACGCACTCTGTACTGGATGCAAAGCCTGTGTCAGAGCCCAGCTCTGGCGCGGCCAGCCAGGCATCTCACAGGAATTCCGGGGACACGCGTGTCCCGGTCCCCCGCACCGTGTCCTCCCTGTGGCGCCAGACACCACTGCCTGTCGGCTGCACAGGGCCCTGCCTGGTTTCTAGGCGACACCGCAGAACACGCTGAGGTTGCGCAGCGCCTTTTCCGCTCATCAGCAGAAGTCTGAAAAAGCACAGCGGCCAACACATGCTCGCGGAATCCGCGCTCCTCCCAGGACACGCGGGAAGTTGCAGCAGAAAGGCCACAGACATGGAGGTCGCGCAGGGGCGCCACCAAACCCGGTCCGGTTTGTCCCGAGGCCTCTTTCTGAGGGAGAGAGAGTAACCGACCACACGTTCCTTGACGAGCTCGAGAAGGGACAGAAGACCCTCACACTCCCGTGAGGCTGCCTGTACTGTCACCACCAGGGAGGCACAGCAATGGCGCCGTCCACCTGCTTTCACAGAGGCGGGTGTCCGCATGACAGGCGATCCGCTCGCACGGGCCCCTCCTGCCGCTGAGCTCCTCGGGCGCAGCGTCTTGGACAGATGCAGGCCCCGAGCCCGTCCGCTGGCACGGGTTTGCCAACAGCACTGCTCCCTCCGCGACTCTGCAGCACATCGTGGTGCTTCTCCTGCCGTTTCAGGCGTGGTCACGGTGAGCGCGCACATTACACTGGTCTGTGGCCGGCCGACTCTGGTGCGTCCGTCGTGCTTGATCGGGGCACCAGAAACCGTGCCCAGAAAAGACCTCACGCCTAACCGATGGGCAGCATGTGGCTTCTTGCCACTCCACCCACACGGGAGCCTCATTTGGAAGACGCCGCAGTCTTCGGGAAGCTGGAGAGCAGAGTCTGTGCCACTCACGGTGTCGGGGACACAGGCGGGTGCGCCGGGGTGGGGCCCATGCCCTGGGCTGCAGCCAGTGCTCACGTGCCACCCGCACACCCCAGGGCCCTCAGGGCTGCTGCCCACGAGTCCATCTGTGCTCTGTGAATGGACAGGGAAGCCGGACAACCACACGTGTGTCCATGCATGGCTCACTGAGCCTCCTGCGGCCGCTGCTGCACCCTGCCGCTCACCAACGGGCCACGTGGTCACCCACATGCGGGTGGAGACAGACAAGGAGGCCGACGCTGTTCCCGTGCCTGCGATGCGCATCCGCTCCTCAGCTGGGGGCCAGAGCAGCTGTGACGTTCACACCTCGTTCTGTGGAGAGCACGTTTCCTGAGGCTACTGCCGCCACGGTTACTCCTCAGACGGATCTGGGCAAAGCACGTGGAGAAGCCTCTGGAAGGATGCACCACCCTCGATGCCACTAAGGACGCCCACGACACCCAGGGAGAGGTCAAAGCGGCAACAGCAACGTGAGTCTGGAAGGCTCCGGTCCCGGCCCTCCCAGAAGACGTCTCGGGCTCTCAGCCTCGGCAAGGCCTGGCCACGCGCGCCCGCTCCCGGGATCTCCCACACGCCGCCTTTCCCGCCGCCTTCCTCCCACTTCGCCTCGTCTGACACTAGCGTGTCTGTGCTTCTCCCCTGACAGTCGTCTCCCGGGACAGACCCAGGGACGCAGGCTGCCAGCCCCTGTGGTCCCCTCGGCCCCCCGCAGACGGCCCTGCTGGACGCCCCTTTGTTACATGGCTTAGGTCTCCCTTCCCTTTCCGTGGACTGGTTTCCTTCTATGCTATGAAATGAGGAACAAGTGAGAGGTGACATGCGCTCAGGTCGTCCCACCTGGAGCTGAGACCCAGCCACCTGCCTCGGCCCCTCCCCCCGGGAGGTGACCTCCCCCCTTGTCCTCTCGGTAACCCTGACCGATGGGGACTGGGTTCCTTCTCTCCGACGAGGGGCTAGGACCAGTGGGGTGGACCCAGAGCCGTGTGGGAGGAGAAGCCAAGCACACAACCCACAAGGACGGCCCGTCCCCGCCCGCAGCCCGGTGCCACCTGCACGCACTGCCCACCAGGTCGGCCGGCTGGACGGCCCACGCGCAGACGTCTCCCCGAGTCTGGCAGCTGCTGCGTCAGTGGGACGAGGGCACCGTAGGGCACCACCTAAGAAATCCCGCAGCGTGGGGACCGACACAGACCACCGAGTCTCCGATCACAGGAGCCACAGATGCGGTCCAGGCCCCCACCCCCACCCCCAAGCCACCCGCTTCCGGCCACAGCAGGGAAGGGAATCCCTTGTGGCAGCAAACGTACCCCACATGGCCGCCCGCCGATGATGTTGAAGCCAAGGGAGCCAGCGTCCCGGTGCAAGACCAGGGTCAGGCTCTTGGTCTCTTCGCCCTGCAGGGAACGGAGAGGGAGGTCAGTGTCATTGGCAAAGAGAAGGCAGGGGGCAGGGCCGCTCCTTCCATCTGTGTGTGCTCATGGGTCACCCGGGGTCAGTAGGGTCCTACGCCTCTTGGAAGGGCCGGACCCAAGCTGAAGAAGCCCCGCCCTGGGTCAGGTCACAGACATTTCTACATCTATATGCCTGGTGTCCCGGAGTCATGTCCAGGCGCCTGGCGAGCCCCTCCCCTCTAGACCATGGTCAGCAAGTGTGTCTCCCGTCACATGCCAGGGGCAGCGGGCTGAGAACGCACCTGTCAGTCTGCTTCCCCACCTTTGTCTCCTGTTACACCATGAACAGTGCCAACACGACCCTCCCGGTCACGTGAGCCCACACGCAGCCCATCCGCAGTCACCTGTGCTGGGAGACATCGGGGACAGGCCAGGGAAGGTCAGGGGCAAACCCGAGGGGAGACTGAGGACTCCCGCCTCTGTGGAAAGGGCGGGCACCACCCAGGTGACACCATCATGTCCACAGGACATGCAGCAGGTGGGTCAGCACAAACCCTTCCCAGCACACGGGCTGTGCTGCCCAGGCAGGGCTCAGAGGCCGCCAGTACCTGTTGGGGGTGGAGAATCCAGGGTGGCTGGGCCGAGCCGCTCGGTCACAGACCAAGGACCAGGAACAGGTCAACACGTGTGCAAACGGCCACCCGACAGGTGTGGTGTCAACACCAGATTAGCTGGCACGCGGCTGGACTGCTCCTGGGCGCACAACCGCTCGTGGACCGACCGTGAACTCACAACTGCACCACTCACGTTTCTCGTCTGAACACAGAATTTTCTAAATGCGGCATTTTAAAAGCACGGAAGGCCTGGCTGGCGTAGCTCACTGGATTGAGCGCGGGCCTGTGAACCAACCGATCGCGGTTCGATTCCCAGTCAGGGCACATGCCTGGGTTGCAGGCCAGTTCCCAGCAGGGGACGCACCAGAGACAACCATACATTGATATTTCTCCCACTCTCTCCTTCCCTTCCCCTCTAAAGATAAATAAATAAATAAATAAAATCTTAAAAAAATAAATAAAAGTTGTTTAAAAAAAAAATAAAATAAATAAAAGCACGGAAACCTTCAGTACAAGCATCCCTAAAAATACCAACAGCTCACCACACACGCGGTTTTGTGCTGGTGTCTCCTACTTCCGATCAAACTTCTGCCTCCTGCTGTCCGGGGGAATGAACGCAGCGTCCGCACGGCCTGAGCTGGGCTCCGACAGCGGGAGGGCTCTGGCCGCCGGCCCCGCACTCGGGGGCCAGACTTCATCATCGATGCTGTGCAGGCCCGGTTCACACCGGCCCGGACACCGGTGGCCGCTGTGGCTAAGCACAAACACCATCCCCTTCCCCCTCCCAACACGCACACACACACACACACACACACACACACAGACACGATGAATGTGCAGAACCATCTCCAAGCTCCAAGTTCTCCTCAACCAGCACTGTTCCTCCAGGAAAGGGCCCCACCCCACATAACCACCGAGGGACCAGCCCAGTGGCCCTGGGCGCGGGGGTGACGTCAGGGCCCCACCCCTCGGGTCCCTGTCTCAGAGAGTGCACGCAGCTGTGCAGGGTCACACGGCGGCGATGCAGCGGCCAACCGGGCACCCTGGCTGACACCAACGCCCACACTCTCCGCAGCCTCCGCCACATCCCTCAGTCTCAAAGGGCGGGGCCTTC
>PVKM010034711.1:0-15487 GCA_004027735.1 Carollia perspicillata
TGGAGGGGGTGTGTGTGGGAGGGAGAGTGGGGTGAGGTAGTCCAAGTGTGGTCTTTGAGCCGCTCAGCTGTAATTCATTCTCTGAGACCCCTAAAGACTCCTCATTCTTCAAATTGCTCTGATATTTCCTAAAGCTCTTCATTGTCTCCCCTGCACCCCCCGGGGCTGTCCTAGGTCCTGACCTTCCTATATCTGATGCTTGCACTGGCTTCCTGTGGTTGTCTGGATTCTAGCCCTACCTTCACCTGTTCAGGTCCCTGTATTTCATTTCTGTCCTTTCTTTTTTTTAAGGCCTCTCCTAGTCATCAACTCCACATTGACTGTCACCAGCCTAGGTTTGGCCCTCAAAAAGCCCTTACCCATTGTACAATCTTCTCCCTGGCTTTCCCCTTCAGCTGCCCTGATTGCCAACCCACAGTCTTCATAAGACAGACGGCGTTTTCCATATGGCAGTCATCTGGTCAAGGACCTTCCTTGGCTCCCACTGTCTTTGGAACAGGCCTTCAAGGACTGTTGCTGATGGATGGATTGCTCTGTAAACTCAGCACGGTGCCTGTGTTTACGAGGCCCTGACACAGCTTTTAATGACCACTCACATTAATCTCTCTTTCCAAAGAGGTCTTTGGAGATATTTAATGTGCAGCCCGTGTCTCTTTCAAGTAGACGGGTATGCCTGAAAGATGGAAGAAATTCCAGAGAAGCCATCAAGTTTAAAAAACACTCCGAATGACATGCCTTCTTTTGGGACATTTCTCCAAACTGATCAGCGTGCTTGAAAGTAGAATCTGCCTTCATTTTTAGCACCACTCCCAATTTGAATGCTGCTGGTGTCTCTGAGCCTTGTGATGTTCCTTGTGACAGCTAGAGCAAAGTCTAATTATGGAAAGATAAATATGAGTCCCAACTTCTTGCTTTTCCCCAGGATGTCACAACCCTAAATGCTTTGTGAGTTCCGATTTTTGTGAGTCACTATTATCGTGCAGAAGAAAAGTTTGTATTATTAAATCTACTCTTAGCAGTACATTTTCTTCGGGGACCTAGAGTTCTCCCTGCCTTTACAAATTTAAAGAAATTGGATAAAGAGACAATAACCTGAGCTTTCCTGGAGACACTGGGTATTTTGATCTATTTTTACTGCAGCCTATTTCCAAGGGCAACACATCTCTGATTTTTTTAATCAAGTGGTGTGAATCGAAAGCGGTGGCCTGACCTCTGGAGCAGACACCACAGGGTGTCAGTGGCAGCTGTGAATAGTGGGGGCACCAAAGAGGAGTCGTCTTGGTCTTACTAAGGGAAAATAACCTTGACCCTACACTGACACTGACGAAGCAGAATGCCGTCTCACAGAGCGGGGGCTGTGAGAGGGGTGGGTGGGGGAATTGGGAGGAGTGGGTGGGGGGAGGTGGGGGCTCCTTTAGCTCTGGGGTTGCTGCATTTTGATCTGCTGCTCACTCTTGTCTGGGCACTGGTTAAGTCTGAACCAGGAGGACTCTTGTGGCTGGCTAAGACAAGATTAGAGGATAAGTTCAACTTCTCACTGCAAACCTAAGAATCTCCAGGAGCAGTGCAATCCTGGGCACATTATATGGAATATAAAAAATTTAGTGATCGATTAAGTAATTAATTAAAACCAGGAGAAAACACTGTTGAATATTCTGTTTTCCACCCAAAGTCAGGCCCATCTCAGGTGTGCTTGTAGCACCCCTGATTTTTTCCCCATATTGATGCAAAACCTGGAATTACTTGTCCATTCTTTAGCATCCCTTCTAGTGGGTGATTTCCAAGAGGGCAGAGATTCTGTCTATCTCATTGTTCTGTTTGGCCTTAGTGTCTGGAATGGTGCCCAGTACATAGTATATAGCCTATAAACATGTTGCATGAGTGGTATTTGGAAGGTCATACATTTGACACTTTTGATTTCAGTCAATAAGCTTCATGAGCTAAATCCTCATGATCACAGTGACTCAATATTCTGAGAGACTGACTTTAAATCTCTATTTTCACACTATATCACTTCGCCCATCATCCAAGCACAGGGAGGACACAGTTAAGAAGAGCCTCCTTCTCCCTGAAGGAAAAATGAAAAAGAAAAACAACACAGCCAAACTGGTTATGATTTCCCCTGAGCAGGGGCAGAAGGCAGCTGAGGGAGAGATCTGGTTGTCTGAAGGGGTGTAGGAGATGGGTGAGGGATGCAGTGTGCAAAGATCGGTGGTGTGGACAGCGCACGTGGAGACGGGGGGCAGGGGGCGCAGCTCAGGGAACGAGTCTGGAGGCACACCTGTTTCTGAGAACTAGACATGTCCATAGCCAGAGCAGATGCGACAAAACATATCTTAGGGGACACCAGCTGAGGTCACGGGATAGTCCCAGATGAGGGGCCTTTTCTTTAATGACTTCCGGACACTAGAAAAATCTCTTGGACTTAGTTACCACTCCATGGCAAAAGTGAGGAGGGGGAAAAAACAAACTCTTCATTGACACCATCCTCCAAAAAGACCAAAAATTAATAAATCAATGCAGTGTCACTTTCACTTGAATATTACCAAAAATTTTCTGTTCCTTCTTCTTCTTCAGACATTGAATGAAAGAATACATAAATTTAGAGAGAAGTAAGGGAAGAACCTGAGTCTCTACCTCCAGTTACTGAAAGATGAGCAGTGGTTAATTTTGAAAAATTAAAATTGGAAAATAAATATGGCTTAGAAAAATAGGTGGATGCTTCTGTTGTTAGAATAAAGAAAAACACATTAGTATTACTTTTATATACTAATCCACTTGTTATTTTCAAGCAAATCTTCCCTAAATTGTTCTCTATTATCAACTAAAGAATGAATAGTGAAGCTTAAATATGTGACCTCCAAATAATTAAACCTGATATTTACTTTCAAAAATGAAAATTCTTTAAGAGCATAAACCTGATATTTACTTTCAAAAATGAAAATTCTTTAAGAGCATAAGGTTGTAATATATATATAATATAATGTATATTAGAACCTTATATATATAACCTTTATATATTATATACATCTTTATATATAATATGTCTTTATATACAACATATACATCTTATATATAATATATTATATATATGTCTTTATATATTATATATAGAGACACATATAATTTATACATACTATAAATTATATAAGTTATGTATAAGATATAATATACATTACATATTACATATTATATAATATATTTATTATATACAATAAATTCACATATATTATATATATGTCTTAAGAGGAGAGAGGATGAGAGAAAAGAGCTTGCTGAGGCTGAAATTTTAATTTTTAGACTAGGATGTTTCCAGAAGCTTCTTAATAGGAATTTTGGATTCATGTTATTGAGAAAGTTTTTTACCTCTTGCTGGGGCATAGAAGGAAGCTATTGTCCTCCGGATACCTAGAGAGAGGGCACAGGGCCTGCTATGTACCATCACAAACCTTGAAATAATCAGTCATTTTGGCATGAAATTCAGCCAGAAATCTGATTTTTATAACCTAAGCATTAAAAGCAAAATCAGTTTCCATGGACTCGACTCTATTCACATGTGAGGAGAGCAGATTTTACAGTTGGATTGTTAATATTTTGGAAATGTAATGGTGAGTTAACTTGAAAAATGTGTAACAATGTTTGTTCTTCGGAAGAGCCAGTATTACTACCCTGAGTTATAACACCTGTTTTTAATTAATTTGGCACATTCTGGTCCAGGCATTAGCATACGGTCTGTTTTCACGGCCCTGCTATTTCTTTCTTCCTCCTTCCCTCCACCGCTCCTCCCTCGCCTGTGTTTTCCTTCCTCCTCCCCGCCTCCTCCTCCTGCCCACTCTTCCTGTAGGAAGCGTGGTTTGCTGACAATGAAATCCACCCATGTGAGCGGTTCCTTTTGATGGACTTTAACACTCACACACACCCACGCAGCCAGTGCCCCGAATAAGGAGAGAAGGTTTTCTTCAACTCAGACAGGGTTTTGTCCCGTTCCAATCCAGAACCTCCCAGTGTCCTGATTCCCATCGTTTCAGTGCTGTCTTTCCTTTGGTTTCACCCACATGAATAGTAGGCACCGTTGCGTTGGACTGCTTCCTCTTAACATAATGTTTCTGAAATTCATCCATCCTGATGTGTTGGTAGCTTGTTCCTATCCATGTACGAACATACCAAAGTGTGTGTATCGATGTTCTCATCGAGGAGCCATTGGCCTGTTTCTAGTGTTTGACTACTGTAAATAAGGCTGTTACAAGTCTTACAAGTCTTACAAGTCTTTTGTGGATGCGGATTTTCACTTCTGGGTAAAAATTACCCTAGAGATGTAATTGCTGGGTCATAGGTACATGTATACTAAACATTTCTAACATCTGTCAAACGGTTCTTCAAAAGCGTTGAACTATCTAATATTTCTGCCAGTACGACAGCTGTCGTTGCTCCAAATCTTCGCCAGCATTTGATATTATCATCTTCTAAAAAAAATGAGCAATTCCAGAGTTTGTCACATATCTCATTGAAAAAATTTGCATTTCCCTGATGACTAATGGCATCGAATATCTTTTCATGTGTTTATTGGCCATTTGTATGTCTTTTATTTATGAAGTGTCGGTTCAAGTATTTTGTCCAGTTTTTTATTGCATCGTTTAATTTTTTATTACTAATTTATAGAAGTACTTTATAAATTTTGAATTTCAATTCTTTGTCAGAAATGTATAAATAATACTTTCATATTTCACATCTCATCCATTCTGGGGCTTGTTTTTCATTTCCTTACCTGTGTCTTTTAAGAGGCTATGATTTTTGTTTTTGGTAAAGTCCAATTTTTCAATTGTTTCCTTTAAGGTTCATGCTTTTAGTATCCTATATAATAAATTTTCCCTATATTCAGGTTGCAAAATTCTTTAAAATAAAACAGTTTCTTAGTTTTGCTTTTAAATTTAGGTTTGTGATCCATTTCAAATGGACTTCTGGGTGTGGCCTGAGGTAACAGTTGTGGTGAATTTCTTTTTCATGTGTATAACCAGTTGTTCCAGTGGCACTGATTGAAAACGTGATCCTTGTTCTACTGATTTGCCTTAGTATCTTGGTCACCAATCAACGTAACATATATGTAGGGGCTTCATTCTGGACTTTCCATTCGCCTTTATTGATTTATAGACCTGATCTATCTGTAAGACATTAATACCAGAGTTTCTTGATTACTGTGGTTTTATAGTATGTTTTGAAATCAGGTGCTATAAATCCTTCCTTCACACATTTTAACTTTAAATATTGAAATATTATCAGATTACAAAAATTATAAAAACAATACAAAGAATGCACCTCAATTTTCCAGGTGTTAAAATCTTATATAACCATAGTATGATACCAAACTGAAATAAAAAATGAACATTGATACAATGCTGTTACCTAATCTACAAATCTTATGCAACTTTTCTCACACCTTTGCTCATATTGTAACCCTTTACCCTGTAGAGATTCTCCTAGTAGTTCTTGTAATGTGGGGCATTTGAAAGTAAATTACGTAGTTTTTTTTTCTGTCCAGAAATGTTATTATTTTGCCTTAATATTTTAGGATCGAATTGTAGGTTGACAGGGCTTTTTCTTTCTGTCTTTTACAGTGCTGTTCTTTTGACTACTGGCATCCTCATTTCAAGTGACAAATTTGGGTTTTTTTACATAGCCTTTTCCTCATATAAAATCTTTTTTATCTTGTTACTTTTAATCTTTGGTTTTTAAAAGTGTGATTATATATGTCATTCTGTTTTCTTTTAGTTTATCCTGCTGGAGTTTCTATGAGCTTCTTTAATCAGTAGATTGAGGGCATTCAACATGTCTTGAAAATTTCCGGCCAATAGCTCTTCAAATATTTCTACTGACCTACTCTATCTCTCCTTCTAGGAATCCCAGCACACGTGTTTTCAGTTATGCGATGTTGTTCCGGAGATCTGTGATGCTCTGCTCAAACTACTGTTCTTTGCACTTTAATTCGGACTACTTACACACTCCAGGTGCACTTTTAGTTTCTGATGTGTCGGTTCACTGTTAGTATCAACAGATGGATTCTTAATTTCTAATATTGTATTTTTCATTTCCAGCTTAATTAATCCCTTTTCATTTTTTTGTATTTTTCATCTCTCTGTAGAGATTTTTTATCTTTATGCATGCAGTTCTACTTTTTCATAAGATCTTTTAATATATTCACCACAGTCATTTTTCTCTTTGCAGGATAATTCCAACATTTAGAGAATACAAAATTCTGTTTCTATTGATGTTTTCTTTCCTGTCTTTATAATACTTTTTTTTTTTGCTAAAGTGTCCCATATCGTTATGATTTTATGTGAGCTATTTTGCCTAAGAGAATATTAGAAGACTGACAAAAGTATTATTTATTTCTGGAAGAGTGCATTTCTCTTTATCTACCAGGTTGCTATTGGAGGTAGTATTAAATTAATTTATTTTTTAAATGTCAGCAGAGAAATTGAGATCTTAGATCTTACATGTTTCTTAGTGTTGGGTTCCAGCTGCCAGCTTTTTGGGTTACTGGGGCATTCTCTTTGTTCTCCATTACCATCCAAGCTTGTTATGCTTCAGTAAATATCTCTCGACTCTTACGTTCCATCCACAATCCTCAGCAGCTGCTGCCCTGGACGTGGGGAAGACCCCACTCACTAACAGGGATAATCTCTCAGTTTTCTTCCGTGTTTTCAGTTGTGTTTACAGGTAGATGCAGGCTCACTCATAGAATTCTAATTTGTCAAGGCAGCCTCCTCACATCCACTTGAAGTTGTGGGCAGTTGGCTGCTATCTCCTTACACTTGACCATAGTGTAAGCAGCTTCCTCTGCTTGTTACTACTCACCATGGATGAAAGAAGCCAGAGTTTCCCTGTCTCCTAGAAGGCCTTGTTGCTTTATTTTAATTAGTTTTTTTTCTGTGTCCTTAGTTACCCAGTGAATTAAAAAACAAAAACATTGACTTCTACCTTGCCCAGTCTTTTCTTGTTGTTACGGTGGGAATGGGAATAACTATCTCCTGTGATTTTGGGGCCATAACCAGAAGCAGAAGTTGACTCTTCGGCCATTCTTGCCCATAATTTCTGTTGTTTGTCTACATTTTTATTTCTTGCTAATAAAATGACACTCCTTTTTGTTCCTGATTTTATATAACGATCTGTGCAAGGCTCTGATATCCTTGGAGTTTCAGGATTGTGAGGCAAAAGGATCCTATCCTCTTTTCTCCCTTCTCCTTAGATACGGCCAGGTATCCTTGTTGGGGCACGCACAACCAGCCAGACCCCACTGATCAGACAGCCATTGGCAGTGAAGTCACTTGAAACCAATCCCAGGATTGATTTCCTTTCTAGGACTCTCTTAGAACCACAGCTCTTATGGACATTGGAGCAATTGACCAAACTTAAGAGGTACTTCATTCTATTGACAATTCTTGAACCTGCCATTCACCAGCAGTTAAGGTTTAGTTATACTTTCATTAAACAAACAAATAAACAACCCAAAAGGACATATTGGTCGAGACTCTGCAAATGAAGTAAGAACACCTAAATTCTTGGGAATCCAGGTGGGACGATGGTCGTGAATGCAGAGGTCTAGCAGAAGCTGCTTGCTTGATTCACTGGTTTGAGGAAGCTCAATATCTGGAAATTATCTGTACGGATAGAGACGGTAGATGTTAGAATGGTTCCACAGAATCCCTGTGGAGCCCCTGCTGCTCATAAAATGATAAACTGCATGACCAGGATGCACAGCATTTCCAGGGTGTGCGTCTGTGGTCCTCAGAGGGATCTGGCTTCCACATGCCTCAAGAAAAGATTTAAGCTGGGATTTAATTTCAGCTTGTCTTAGATGGCATGGGAGATAAATCAAACAAAACCTTAAACGGACATTCCAAGTGCCTTCACCAGAGTCCTCCTGGATGAGGAATTACTCACTAGCGAGAAGGGGTTTATAATTTCCTCTAAGCATAACAGCAGGTCTCTGCCAAACTGCATTTGTTGAATAGTTCCTCTATGACCAGTAAAATAGTGTGATCTCTGAAGTAGAAGAGTATTAGGAATATAATAGAATATAAGGAGATTCATACTTGATATTAGGAAACTAACATCCATAATAAACAAAAATTATTAAGCATTATTTGAAAATTGCCCAACACACAATTCAAGTGTAAAGTATTGAATGAGCTCCAATGAGGAAGAATGTAGAGAAGTGCTGGGAGGGAAAGAAGCCAGGGGTCCTGAGAAGACTTCACGAAGAAAATGGGACTGCAATAGGGTGCTAAAGGATGAGTTGTAGGTTTAAATCAAGAGCCAACTCTGTGGTGTAGTCATGTTGAAAATCTGGAACTAGTTCAGCACTTGATACAATTTCATTTACCTTCTTGTCATTCCCTGCACTTATAGCAGGGGTCTCCAACCTCTGGGTGTGGTCCAGGCCTGTTAGGAACCGGGCTGCACAGCAGGAGGTGAGCTCGAGTGTAGTGTGCTTGAATCATCCTGAAACCATCCCCCCACCATCGGTCTGTGGAAAAATGTCTTCCACAAAACTGGCCACTGGTACCAAAAAGTCTGGGGACCACTGACTTACAGGATGGCAAGAGGCCTGAAGTGTCAGAGAAATGAACTCTTTGGTAAGGAATGTCATCATTCATATCATTACAACATTGCAAAATTATAGAAGGAGCCTATTTATAAGGTCTAAATATGAAATAGTGACATTTGTCTCTAGAAGTGATCATCTTCAAACAAATGGCATAGCTTTTTACTCCATCGGCATAGCTATGTTAAAAATAACCTTATGGAAACAAATCCTAGCAACACTCTTCAAAGTCTGATTTAGATTACTTGAAGTCTTATTTGTCCAGAGTGGTGGTTATGAATGAGAAGTTCGTATCAGAATCTCTTGGGAGATTTAAATGTGCAGATCTACTCTATTTGAATGTCATTGGGCTCAGGAAAGGTAAGGTAGACAGAGAGATGATTAGATAGATAGATAATTTCAATATATACTTCTGGTTATAAATAATTTTCTGTAGCAGATGTTGACTTTAGCTTGTATCAGAATTACCTGGGAGGCTTGTTAAGTAGGGATTGCCGGGCTGCACTATCCAGAATTTCTGGTTCAGCAGGTACAAGGTTGGCCCAAGAATTTGCATTTCAAGTCAATGCCCAGGTGATGCTGATGCAATGCAGTTGGCCTGGAAGCCACACTTCTTGGAAGATGGAAACCATTCGATGCTATCAGAGCCCATATAAGTTATATAGACATATGGCTTCTATATATGGGTCACCGGTTCCCTGAAGGGAGGAGAGGGAACTGGATTTGGAACATGAGACTTGAGATGGCTATTTTCTCCACTGCAGCCCCTCCACACAAGGGAGGGCCAAGAACCCTCATGGTCTCTGCTGGCTACATGGGTGGGCAACAAAGTACAGTCTGACTTTCCGGTGTTTTTCATCTCTGAGACTACACATTTCTCCTAGTCCCTCTTCAGTGAGACAGAGTCCCTCTCTGTTGCCTACCCATGTAGCCAGCAGAGACCTCTTCAGTGAGAAGAGGGACTGAAGGTAGTTCCTGTAGAGAGGTTCCTAAAATGGTGTAACCTTTGCCAGAATCGCTGGGATAGGTCTGTAGCCTCTTTGACGGGCTGCTCAGAAGAGAAGAACACACATGTGGAGGTGGGTGGACCAGCGCCAGGGTGGCGGGATCCCAGCAGAAAGCAGCATCTTATCACTGGCCTCGTTTAGAAGGGCTGGCTCATGGCCATAATCATAAACACCAGATCACCTCTTTGTCTGTTTTAGTGTTGTTTTTAAATTCTCCACAGGCAATATTCCTTTGTATTACTTGTACCCAGGGCAGGCATCTCTGAACACTCTGGCCTTGGTATGCTACTGCTTAGAGGCACAAAGGTCTTTTTTTTGTAAGTTATCCACTTTAGTATGGCCACAGACCATGATTCTTCAAAGCACTCAGTAGAAATAGACTTTCCAGTGAGGGGATTTCCACAAAGTTTCTAGAGATCAAAGATGTCTAACTCCTGGACATCGAACATTCTGTCAGTTCTTCTACAAGGCAGGCTATTCCACAGAAGCAACAGCAGCCTCATTTTCTCAAGACAATAAGAAAAGAAAACAAAAAGTGAAATTCAAGCTAGCGTTGTCTTTTTAAGTTTGAGAGCCTCTTGCCTCCATGCTGCCATGTGCCCCTGGACCTATCCAGGCCTGGATAGGTCCGATTCTCCAGGGCTGTGCTTCATGCTGGGTGCTGCTGGCGAGAGTCATGGCGGGTAAGCAGGGACTTAAGGAAAGAGCATTAGAGCGCCGTGTATTGGTCTCTGGACAGGGGCCGCTGGATTGAATAAGGACCAGCCAGATACAGGGTCTCCCAGGTGAATCTGAAATAACGTAGGTGGCAGCAGTTTCCTAGGAGACCAACCCAATTGCCTGAACAGCCACATTTTTACTAATATGAGATTAAAACTTACACATTTGAGCAAACCTGGAGACAACAGCAGGCACCAGAGCAGCGGGGACTGTTGGTAATCTTTCTGGCACCCAACAGCAGAGGGCTCGTAACGAGCCTGGTAGGGTCCCGCCTGCACTGAGTGCCTGCGCAGGTTCTCGTTTACTGCAAGTGAGGACGGTGGTCCCTGGAGGTCAACACTTAGAACCTGTACCAGTTAGCTAACTAATGTGTAACAAATCACTCCAAAATTTAGTGGCTTCACACAACCACCATTTATTTAGTTTATAATTTAGGCTGCATTCAGAGGGGCAATTTTGGTTTTATCTTTGGCTTCTTGTGGGTTTGCCCTCAGCTGCGGGTCAGACAGGCAGCGATGCATCTGGGGTTGGTTGACTGTTGGCTTGGGCAAGGTGATCGGGGCAAATACTCCAGTCCTCCAGCAGCCTGACCCACGCTTGTTCTTAGTGGTCTTGGGGTTTCAAAGGAGCAAGCAGAGCATTCACAGCCTTGCGAAGGCTGATTCAGAACTGGCACACCATCATTTCCACTGAATTCTAGTGTCCAGAGCAAGTCCCAGGGCTGTCCTAGAATCAAGTGAAAGAGAAATAAATTCCATCACCACACTTCTTTATAAAAGGAGTTGCAACATCTTATTACAACACATTCCAAAGAGCATGGGCACCAGGAGCAAGGAAGGACTGTGGGCTTTTTTGGCATCTACAGCAAAACCCTTAAACAAAACAAAAACCCACCAGAGGTGGTGCTAGTGCTAGAAGAAATGAACGCTGAGCATTCAAGTCAAGGGTCTTCTTTATTCTGTACTTTTATTCAATTAAATTAGGCATACATTTATTAAATAAGTCCTATAAGCAAGGCACTATGTTAGGCACTTTGTGGAGAAGACCAGTTAAAAAAAGGATATTCTTCCTAATATTTAGGCCCTCATGCTGTAGTCGGAGACACCAGCATACAGACAGGTAGTTATTAAAGAATACCTTCGGAATCACCAGCACTGTGATGTTTTACAGTAAGGAATGTGACGAGGGTAGAGTGTAGAGACGGCTGCCTGCAGGCTGTGTAAGACTGCGTGATTGTTGCTGTAAGGACTGGAGAAGAGCAGTGGTGGAGTTTAGTGCACCAGGTGGGAGGAGTTGTGCTGAGGGAAGAGCCTGGAGGAGGGCTGGGGTAAGTGTCTCTCTGGCGAGCATGAGGTGTTGGAAGCAGGCAGGTAGATGTACATATGATTGAGCATGTTAGAGGGGCACAGAGAAATCAGGTGAGCTCTGGTTTCTGATCAGTTGGATGACTTTACCAATTGCCACCTACTTGGTGATGAAATGAATTTAGTAGATTGCAGGAGAGGAAGCAATGAAACAGCCACAACTCTTACAGAGGTAGAGAAGAAGCTACAGAGGGGAACTGGTAGGTGGAGACCAAGATCCTTCCTAGAAAGCAGTTAATAGAGTTCTGGGATCGAGTCACAGAACCGTGATCCTTTTTACAGATGATGATCATGCATATGTTCTGTGTTAGTTTCCTGTCCAAGACAGACTTCAGCATCACCACCTCTCAGAGCCTTTTCCTTCCAAATCAGAAGCTGGAATGGTATCAAAAAAGAATATTTTTGTATTTTTCATGCCTTTAACAGTTATCAATGGGCTGATTTCATATATCTCAGGTCTCATGTGCTCATGTCCTGAGAAATCTGTAAAGATGTTAAAAATATATCAGTTCTGGTCTTGTTCTTGACATCCTGCAATTCTGTGCCCGTGTTGTGAAATTCAGTTACTCGAACGTGTCACAGAGTGTGACTCTGGGAACAGTGAGCTTTCACAATGTTGACTTCCTCCTCTTTGCCCACGATGGAGTGTGCACCGTGTGAACAGCATGGCTACGGGAGGGAGCCCTCATGAGCCCGTAGGTGCAGCACTGCAGTGTGGTGAGGAGAGCAGTCTCCGGATTTAGACTGCCCTGTGCAAATCATGGCTCCCTGCCTTTCTAGAACTCATATAATCGAGGGCATGGTATTTGGTCTGTCAGCGCCTCAGTCTTTTCAACTCTGAAACAAGAAAAGCAATAATACATGGTTCTCTGGTTCGTCGTGAGAACTAAGTGAGATAATGCACGTGATATATGTAGACCCTGAACATGGCAAGAACTAAATACATGTCTGCAATTAACAGTAATGGTAGGGGTATCAGTTCTTCCACTAGCTCCCAGCATGCCCTGAGCCATGCGTTACCAACAAAATTGATCAGACACTGAGTACCCTGCACTCCAACAAGTTTCAGGGAATCAACAAGACGTGCTTTCTGTTTTTGAGGCTTCATTAAGAGTAAAAATATATATAAATGAGACTAATGTCAGACAGAAGTGCCACATGTTTTAAAGAGCTTAGACAAAGTGCTGAGGCAGCACAGGGGATGGAAAGAGCAGATCTGGCAAGGCTAAGTGTGTGGCATTGGAGCTGAAGGCTGTTTAGAATCAGGCAAGCTTTGATGAGTGGGGATCGAGACGGGGACAGGAAGAGAAAAGTCATGTTAAAGCTTCTAATTTAAAATGAGAGAATTGGTCCATATAATTTTCAGTGGCACAAGAGCGCTACAATTCCATTCTATAGAGCCACACTTTCATTCCTTGATGAATGTATGAGAATGCTGTAAATGAGTTGTAGCTTCTAAAAATTTTAGCTGCTGGGCATGAAGTGTACCCTGTACTCACAGCCAAACAGATTACTAGTAGAAACTTGAATTAGAAAAATGCTGACACATTCGAAAAAATGATTTGTACCCAAAGGCTTGAAAAAAAATCTACCCAGTAACTCCGTAGTTACTAAATGAGGCCTAGTCGCACTTTTGTTTTTCATGTTGGCACTTCAAGTTTGTTCTGACCAAGCTCACCAGCCAAGAGGGCTTTCAGTGGAGTGGCGAGATGGTGCTTCCTCCCATGTCTCAGCAGTGACCAGTGCTTTGAAATCACGCAGATACCATAACCACGTGTCTGTTTCTTTATCCAGGCTGGGGTCTCATGTGGGGTCTGCCAAGGGTTAAGAGGAATAGAAAGAGAAAGGAAAACAGACAGGAAAAAACAAAACAAACAAGCAAGCAAAATATAACCAGAGCTCTCAGCGTCTCATACGTTAAGTGACTGGTTTGGCAATTTCATTGTCTCTAAGGCTAACCTGAGGAATTCGTGATGGCAATGAGGGTTCTCTGAGCACTGCCTTTGAAGATTTTGATCCAGTATGTCTGTGGCTGAGCCCAGAAATCTAAATCTTTAGAAAGCATCTGATGCGTGTGGTCTCCCAGGAGCACTTAGTGAAAGAAACAGTGAGTTGAGAAAAGGGTTGAGTGAGTTGTCCAAAGTCACACAGCACAGCCATCACACCAGGACGTGTGTTCCGGAAGCAGTACCACTTCTGAGCACCAAAGGTAAAGCTGAGAACTGAATCGTGTTGAGAAGGTGGACCTAGAGGACAACAAATACTAGGCTACTAGTCAAAAGCTCAGGAGTCAGCACTGGCCTGGTGCGGAGTGTCAGAGCTAATAGTTGGCCTTGGTTGCCCCAGCCTTCTTCCTTAACCCCTTTTCCTCCGCCTCCCCCCACCCGCTGCAGATGATGTATCAAATCACTGCCTGTCCCTCCCTAGAAACCTGTCTGCTTCTTCAACTCAAGAGCATCCTCTTTTGCAGGGCTTCTCTTTGAAGGCGACTGACTTCTTAGACCGAGTAAGAGGTGCAAAATAAAACAAAGACTTCCAAAAGAATCTCAGAAATAAGTTAAAATAAAAAATTTGGAAGCCATCCAGCTCCCAAATCACAGTGCATCTTGCGGTCAGTAATAATGAGAGACAACAGAGTCTGGAAGAAAATTTCCCATCTAAATCTAGTTTTAGACTTCTCATAGGGATCCAGGACAGCATATGTATGTCACTGGGCCAGGAATGCACATCAGATGCTGTGCTAAACACAGAGGTACTTTGCTAGTGGAAGGAAGCGTGAGCTGCAGTGAGAGCCCTGGTTCTGAAACAAATGCTAAGCCTACACATGATAAGCTACTCTGGAGAAAACAGATGATGAGAATGACTTTTGTGTCAGAGGCATCCCTTTTAATGATAACTCAATTAATTTTAATGGTAGTACCTACCAAGTGCCTTATAAAATAGCTTAAGGAGCCTTATAAAACATGCAGTGTTTAACAGATAATTTAGAATAGCAAGAAGTTTCAAAGCAATGTGCAGTGTTAAATTGGGGTCTGGAAAGAAGCTGGTCTGCATTTTTCACAGAGTTTTCGCTGAAGGACCTACAGGAGAACACGTGTCTGTTTCTTTACCCAGGCTGGGGTCTCATGTGGGGTCTGCCAAGGGTTAAGAGGAATGGAAAGAGAAGGGAAAGCACACAGGAAAGAACGAAACAAACAAGCAAGCAAAATATAACCAGAGACATTGAAATTAAGAACAAACTGACAGTAACCACAGGGGAGGAGGGAGGGTATAATGGGAGGAAAAGGGGGAAGGGTTGTCAAGGATCATGTATAAAGGACACATGGACAAAGCCAAAGCGGGGCAGGATCAAGGGTAGGAGGTGGGGATGGCTGGGGTGGGGTGGCCCCGGCAGTTGTGGGAGGAAAATGGACACTACTAGAACAATTAAAAAAAATTTTAAGACCACTAGAGGGCAGACTGGAGTTCGGGCATGATAAGGACTCCACCCCCACTCCCTCCTGCCAACAGACGGAGAAAACCTCTGAGACTTGGCCAGCCCTGCAGGCCATTTCAGTCTGTGCAGTGTTCTGAGTTACCTCTCTGTCTTTGCCATCTTTGAGCCATGCAGCACTTCCCAGGAGCAGGGAGTTTTAAACACGTGGCGGACAGGTGAGGTGTCCTTGCCTTCAAAAACTCGCTCTCTACAATGTCCAGGTGGAGACAAACTGGAAGAGAGAGAAAAACGCTTAGATCGATTATTTGAGACCCCGGTTTACACTTGTGCACAGCAGTGACTTGAATGCAAAGGTGTA
>PVKM010034712.1:0-15457 GCA_004027735.1 Carollia perspicillata
GTGAATTTAAATATATTCATTTGAATGTAGCAGTCCACTAAAAAAATACAATTCTAGAAAGAAAGAGAGAAGAAAGAAAGAAAAAGAAAGAAAGAGAGAGAAAGAGAGAAAGAGAAACAAAGAAAAGAAAAAATACATCAGTGCACTCATGGAAGCTTTTTGAATGAGCTGTGTTACAAATTGTAACAAATTGTACTTTCTAAAATAATTCCTCTATATAATTTATCATTTCAATCTAATGCAAATAACTGGATGACTTGTATAAATTTATGATTGTCATAAATCTTTGGAATTATAGATTTTTCAAATCTCATTATGTATAGAACATGCCTTCCATCAAGGACCTTTATTTTTTTAATGTTTCTTAGGCAGGTTGAATCATATAGGGTCTATTAACTACATGATATCTAACTGAATATGGAATATACTACTTAAACTTTAAGGTTCTATAATCCAGTGGTTATATTTTGATTTTAAATGATATGTTTAATGAAGAATTTGTAATAAATAAAATGAACTGATAGTTTTGAAAACCTCATTAAACAATTTCTATAAATCAGTTGCAGCCTATAGTTTTAAGTTCTGGGATACAGCTATGGCTGTGTGTTTGTGTGTTTAAGGAGTTAAGTGTGGAGCAGTCATGGGGATTTAACTGTGCTTCCTCTTCTATCTGTTGTTAAAGTAAGCATTTTATTAAATTAAAACATACATGAAGCACACAGAGTGTACAGCTTAATGCATGTTCACAAAGGAAACACATTCTTGAAGCCATAGTACAGATCAGATCAAGGGAAGAGTGCCAGCAGCCTCCCTCCAGCTGTGCCTTAGTCATCAGCTCCACCGAGGATCAACCACTCTCCTGCCTTCTTTCATCAGAGATTCATTCTGCTTGACTTTGAACTTTACATGTATAGAATCACACAGCCTGTCTTCTTTTAGGTCAAGTGTCTTTGATGCAACATTACATCTGTGAGATTTATTCATGCTGTTGTATGCCACATTCTTTCAAATTGCTGTCTACTGTTCCATTGTATGATTATACCACAATTTATTCTAATGTTCATATGTGTATTTGGGCTGATCCCAGTTTGAAAGTATCAGAAATAATGCTGCCATGAATGTTGTAGTACTTGTCTTTTGGTGAACACATGTAACGTGCACTACTGTTGGGTATACAGACAGACACCTAAGAGTGGAATTGCTAGGTCAAGGGTATGTGTATATGGCTTTAGTACACAGTTATAGTCTGCTTTCCCAAGTGGATATACAATTTACTTTCCCACCGGCAGCTTATGAATTGCTCACATCCTCATTCCCACTTGTTATAGTCAATCTTTTTCATTATAGTCATTCTGGTGGGTGTGCAGTAGCATCTCATTGTGGCTTTATTTTGCATTTCCCTAATGATTCATGAGTATGAGCATTTTTCACATGCATTGACTGGATATTTGCTTTCGTGATATAGCTGCTCAAGTCCCTTGTCCATCTTCCCATTGGATTATCTCCCCTTTTCTTATTCATTTGGTGGAGTTCTCTATAAATTCTGGATAAAAGTCCCTTGTGGAATATATGTATGTATAAACTGAAATGTTTGTTCACACTCTATAAATTTTCTTACACTCCCTTAATATTGCTTTTGATGAACACATGTACTTAATTTTTAATTGGTATTTAGATACATTTTCATTATATCTATTACATTCTGAGTCCTGTTTTAAAAGTCTTTGCCTCCACCAAGGTCATATATATTATCTTCGAAGCTTAGATATACAATCCTTCTGTGCCAGACTTGTATGTATTACCAATGGGGTCCAAATGGCTCAGAGAAGGGAAGTTCAATGGCTTTTACAGCCTTTGCTTCTAAAGGACAGCAGGTCTTAGCCACTCCAAGGAACTAAAGCAAACTCAAGAGGAACTGATCCACCAACTGTAGCAGTTAAGGTATAGAGATGGTCAAGCATCTACTGAAGGACTCTTTCTAGAGAATGTTATCTTGCTGTTATTGAAAACAAACTGAATCTAAAGGGTACCATTAAAATGTGTACCACTTACTTACATAGAAAAGCAAAATACCTACTCTTTCTCTGTTGGTAACTCTTAAGTTCTAAAAGAATCCAAATTCTAAGAGAAAAGAAAGCAAAAACCTCCAAACCCTCAGCACACACATTTAGAAAATTTCATAGCCTACTGTTGTCCAGTAGAAATGTAATGCAAGCCACAGGTTTATTCAAATCTCCTGGTAACCACATTAAAAATAAAAATAAAACAGGTGACATTAATTTTAATAATATATCTTATTTAACGTAAAAGATCCAAAATATTTTTATTTGGACATATAGCCCTAGCCACATTTCAAGACCTTGATAGCCACATGTGGCTAGTGGCTACCATATGGGGTATAAACACAGTAGCCTCCTTCATAAATATAATTTACATATTTATAGATCAACCTATCTTGTAGTCATATTATAGCCACATATTTAAAGAATAATTCAGTGGTTCTCAACATGTAGCTTCTGGACTTTTCACCCAAGCATCACTTTGGATTTTTAGAAATGCAAATTCTGAACACTACCACAGAATCAGAATCTCTGGTGGTAGATCTGACAATCCGTGCTTTGATTTTTGATGTGTGCTCCAGAACCCTGGCAATAATGGGGTTATTTCTTTTTTATACAACGATATTAACTCTGTAGTACAATGTTTTCTATATAGTGTCTTGTCTGAAGCAGAGTGTTGTCGGGGGTGGGGGGTTACCTCACAGTCAGGTTACCATCTCACATATTCCAAGTGAGACCTCTCTCATGGCCTAGTCCTCTCTGCAGCAGACATGTGGGAGAAAGATCTTTGTTTGCTGTTGGTTCCCAATTGCCACAGGCACCTATTAAATTTGCAGAAGCAAAGACTTGGGCCTACACAGAAATAATCAGAGCAAGGAAACTGTATTATAGAGGAAAACAAATAACTGCTTCCCCCTTATTAGCTCTGTATGAATAAAGTGAATATATAAAGAGGTGCTGGAAGAACCTTTATTTTTTTTAAACATTCATGTCTGTGGCTCGAGATATATAATATGGGAGACCCAATTTTATTAGATTAATGTCTCCTCGGAGGCAGGGAGCTTTCCTCGTGTTTCTCACTGTGGTAAATCCAGGCCCTAACACTGTGCCAGGCACCTGGCAGGTTCATAACAAATGTTTGTTGAGGGAATGGAGGGCTGCTTGATAAACCTTTCTCCATGTCTCAGATTTGGTTTAGAAAATCAGTTGGCTTTAAATCAGTCTTGCCATCTAAAAGTTTATACGGAACAGATGCAGTTTTTAAGGGAAGTTCTTAAAATAGATTAGAATATAAACCCCATAAGGCTAAGGTTTGTGTTTGGTTCACTACTGAATCCCTAGCATTTAGAACACTGCCCATAATATTATAGGTGCTCAATTAATGTTTGTTGAAAGAATAAATTTTATCTTTAAAAAAATTCCTTTGTAGCCTTCTTCTCTCTGCCTTACTCATATGGCCATGGAAACCCACCTATTTTTGTGTTTATCCAAGCTATTCACCTACAATGCCCACCATCTTGCTTTCTCCAAATCTACTGAGATCCCACCAGTCTTCTCCACCCTGTGCAAGTCTTCCCCTCCCAAAAATGCTCCCAGAGACTCAAGGTTGTCTGAATCTCCACAGTCATGTCTAAGTCTAACTTCTACCCAACTCAATCCAACCATCACTAACATTATGGCTTTCATTTATTCTTCTTGCATTATTGCATTTCATAAGCTTTCTTTTGCCATATAGACTCTGGCTTCTTAAAGACTGGAACCATGAAATATACTTAATTAAACTGTTTTTTAAAACCTTCCCCACACATAGCCTCGTAGTTAGAACATATTAGACATAATTTTGACTTGACTGAAAAAAAAAGAAGCTTTTAAACAATGTTTTTGGCCCAGAACAGTCCTAGTTTACTACTGTTATCCTGGCATAAATGCTCACAGTTCTCCTTTTTGTTCTCAAACCAGTCCTCGTTTGGATAATATATTATACATTTTTCCAAGTAATAACCAACATTGATATAATAAAACATTGGCCATAAAGGGTCTCCAAGCTCTTGACAACAGCCCATGATATGAGAACTGTTTGGCCTTTGTGATCAATTGGCAGCACAGTGCCTTTACTACTTACTTTATTTACTGGGATTTGTAAAAGAAAATAAATTAGATAGTATGGCAAGTTGGATAGATGGCTTGATTAATCTTTTCAGAACCCTCAACACATTGTTTCAAAACCTTTCTGAGAAGAGAAGGAGAAAGTGGTGTAAACCCTAGCTGCATGTTGTCTTATTTTATACTTTTAAAGTCTTTTCACATATGATTTCTCTGATGTTTACAAAATTCCTCTTAAGTATCAATAGATCAGGGTAGTAGATACTAATTCCTATTTTAGAAATAAAGAAAAACAACTTTTCTCTATTTAATGTCATTTGGCTGCAGAGAAAGAGAAGCTAGAATAAAGGTCAGTATTTTATATGCTAACTGTACACTTCCTTCACACCCATTAAAATCCATGCCTTTTAGTTATTCTTCCACACCTGAAGACACTCACTTGCCTTTCCCATAAAAATGAAAACACTACTTGCACGGTTCTCTCACACCTGTGGCAAAGAGAACGTCATCCAAGAAATGTTTGCAGACAAGGCATTTGGTGTGATTCCTAAACCCAAGGGTAATGCTGATTATACTTTCCACTGGCCTCACACTTTCCACTTTCTCTGAGTGTCTTTCATTTTCTCTCATATCAAACTTGTGGAGTAGGCAAACACAAGGTGTTTTCACTTTGCTTCACTCTGTACTCAGAAGCATCAAGAAGTGAGCTCAAGATGGCATTGCAGGCTCAAAGGGATGCAACCAAAAATGGCTGGGGGCACCTGACTCCCAAATCAGGTATGTTTGATTATGCCAAATGAAAATTACATGAAATAAAATGCCAAACTTCCCATGAAACTTATTGTCATGAGACTTAATGTGCCTTTAAAAAAACACATAAAAATAATTGGAAGTTACCCTGGCTGGTGTGGCTCAGTGCATTGAGTACTGGCCTGTGAATCAAAATGTTGCTGGTTCGATTCCTGGTCAGGGCACATGCCTGGGTTGCAGACCAGTCCCCAGTGGGGAGCGTGCGAGAGGCAACTACACATTGATGTTTCTCTGCCTCTCTCTCTTTTCTTTCCCCTCTCTCTAAAGATAAATCAATAATTTAAAAAATAATTGTAAGTTGACACAAAAATCATTTTCCAGTTTTTCCTATCTTTCCTAGGTTACAGATGAGCGAGGTATGTGCTTTATAGAGATTCTGAGTAGTTCTATATTTTGAGTACTATGTGAAGATGTGCCTAAAACTTTCAGTAGGAACAAAGTCTTTAGGAAGGTAGGTAAGAGTGTCAGCGGTGGGCTGTGACAACAGAACACCCATCTCTGAGTCTCCTGTACTTCAACCAGATCTCGGGCTCTTGCACTTCATGCCACATAAGCGAGAAGCTGCGTAAGCAAGTAGGACCTATACATGTGTTTGGAATACACAGTCTTGATTGTATCAGTAGGAGCCCTTCCGGGCCTAAGGGCTGAGCATGTGCTTCCGTTTCTCCAGTTACTCCTTCGCTTCTACTATAGACACTCTCCCCTTTTGACCACTTTCTATTCTAAAGAACAGATGCTGAATAAAATAGGCTGGGAGCTCTTTTATGGTCCTTTCCAATTGCTTCCTGTGGGGGCAGCACTTGCCCTGGGGCATGAGAAGCAATCTGTGTGGTAGCATAAATATCTAGCAGCAGAGAAGCAGACTGTGGTGCCTGTTTCCCTCCACTAAGTCTATGCATTGGGGAACTATAAAAAAATATTAAGCTTGTGAATGAAGAGAGAGGGCTTATCTGCTTTTCTTAAATGTGCCGAGTCTAGGATACTGCAGGAAAAGGTATGGGACCAGTGTACACAGGAATGCTCTGCAAAGCTCCACTTGTGAGTTGTTAGGTTTTATGGAAAACTCTAACTGTCTGTGATGGCTAAAAGAACTCCTATTTCATAGGTGGGAAACCTGGAAGACTTGGAAGAATTGGGTGATCATGCCACATGGGGAAGCATGTGGGGGAAGCCTTTATGTCCATACATATGTGTATTTGCCATGGAGACATCACATGTTGGAGAGGAATGGAAGGAAGTGACTCTCAAGGGGTCACTTCCCCTTCCTCTCACACCTGTGACAAACAATGACACTTGAAAGTCTCCTTTAAATTACTCAGAGGTCATCTCCGAGCCGCAGAACTCACTGTACCAACCCCTGCTGCCCATTTAGTTATTGATGTTCTTTTATTGCACAGAGGACACCGAAACCTCCACTGTTTACAGCCATAAAACCACCCCCTGGCTCACGAGAAACACTATTCATTGCCTGCACCCTAGAAGGTGCCTGTGTACCTTCTAGAGTTCTATAACATAAACTAGTTTTGAGTTCTCAAACCACAATTTAGTTTTGCCTGTTTTTGAATGCCATACAAAGGGAGTCACAAATACATACTTTTAGGTGTCTGGCTTCTTTTGCTCAACATAATGTCTGTGAGATTCACTCATGTTGTTTCATCAGTAGTATGTTCTCTTCATTGTTGCACAGTGAATGAACAAGAATGTTTATTTATCGTTCTTCTGTGGATGAACATTTGGCTTGTTTCCAGTTTGGGACTGTTATAGATAGACATGTTAAGTACTAATCTTCCTTGGAAATAAATCTAGGGCGGGTATTGATGGGTCATAGTGCAGCTTTGTTAAGATTCTGAGTTGTTTGTATGTTTCCATGTTACACACACATACAATATCTTTGCTGTGCCTGCAGCTTTAGTCAATACAGTATCCACTAGGCTTTTAATTTTTACTAGGGAGAGAAATCCCAAGCAAAAAATCTAGCAAGATAAAGCAAAAATAAGACAAAAGTTATTTTCTTTGACACAAAATAATCAAATTGCCATGCAAATGGGATTTGCTTTCTGAAATTCATCAATCTCAAGCTATCAATATGTGTTGTTTATATGAACTTGTCTGCAGGCAAGATTAAATTTGCAGGTTGCCTGCAAATGTGTTTTGATTTCCTACGCAATCAGGTTCTTTGTTGTTTGCATACTTTTGTTTGTTTTTAATAAATCAATGTTTAAAAACTGGCAGATATAATATCAGAAAACTCCAGCTTTCAAGTTTCTCTTTATGAAATTAGATATCTAGTCAACCTGTGCTACTTTCCCATAGAGAAATAACAGACTGGAGTTAAATGCCACTGCTTTAGAAAGGCACAGCCAGCCTTGTTTGCATGGTTCCCACCACCACCTGCTATTTCTTATACTGCTCGGTCTCTGCAGACATAAGAACCCCATGGCTTGTCAGTCAAGTTCATTCACATTTCTCTCCTTGACACTACGGGGGTTTGGGAATTCCAAAGGCAAGAGTATTCTGGACAGTCAAGAAGTTGTCTTTTTTACATATCCAACTATGAAATATGTGGAAATCTTTCTGAAAGTACTATACACTAGCTTGTTTCCAAGATACGGCAGAAATAAGGGGGAAGCTTGCATATGTTGAATCTCTGTGTTAAATGGCCATAAAAAATTCATGGAGAGGAAAGCCAGGGAGCTTGTTTTGACTAGTGAAACTTTACTCAGGATATGTACCCACAGGCCCAGTCTTCTGATCAATATCTATTAACCATGTAAGCACGATATCTGGCAACGAGAACAGCAGCCCCTCTGATCTGCTCAACTAAATACTTCCCGGACCAAACCCAATCCCATTACAATCAGTGCACTGGACAGTTCCTAACTGCATTTAGTAATATTCATGCTGCCAAAGCTACTTCATTTTGGTAGTATGCATTTTTAGATAATCTGAAGGTTACTTATGTTAAAATGCAAAAATAACCTGAACACATTTTTAAGATGAAAATTGGCTCGCTAGATAGTAAAAGAAATATCTGAGTGTCCCCTGCCACACCAAAATAAATGACAGAGAAATGAAACCAGAGAACCCGCATAGAGAGTAAATTAATTAAAAAGGCAGGACAGACCTAAAGGAATGTGGCAATGACAACAGTAAGGTGGAGACCAAGTCTTTGGCCCTTCACAAAGCAAGGTAGGGCAGTCAAGCCCAAGAGACAGACCTAGAATGGAACTTTGAAAAAGGGTCAAAGTTATCCCTGACTTCATTAATAGGAAGCAAAGCAATACTCTCCACAGGAAATATCCTCAGTTTAGGCCCCAGGGGTTCTCTCACACATAATCAAGCATTACGTACCTCACAAGGAGAAACATACCAAGAATAAAAGTTGACGAAATAACAAACTGGTGTCCACTTCCATTGTACTTCATGTATTGTAATTAGCAGATAAGTACAAAATAACAACATATAAAATGTAAAAATAATTAAAAGTGAAATAACGATGAACGTGAGCTGACGATTCCTTTGGCACCTGCGAACTGATTCAGATGTGGAAACTTGGGAGGGGCCATGATACTCCATGGTCATATTTTCTTGATTTTTTTCTCCTAATTACCCAAATTGTGCAGCATCCCAGTCAGCTGCTCAATTATTTTGTCACAAAGACTTCCAGGCCCTTTAGCCATGATCGGATCCCTGTAGCTCAGGGAACCCTGACTGGCACTTTGATTTGGCTGCTTATTATGGTAAAGTCCACATTGCCCGTAATAGTAACACCTGCCACTCAGTCTCTGTTGCTCTGGGTCCCGTCACCCCAGCGGTACCGGGAAGCCCAAGTCCCAGACACCTCCTGTGAACATCAAGCAATGACAGCCTTCCGTTTTTCTAAGGTGCCAGCACCCCTCCCTAGGGGCCATCCAACTATTTTTTGGGAATGAAGTGTCCTCTGGACTGTCTGGGTCAGTTAGGAACATACTCAAGTGACTGATTCTTAGATTGTACCTGAAACCATCCCAATATCCATTCTAACCCTCCTTCCTGGGCCGTCTAACCCTTTTTCAAGGCTGCGTCAAAGACGTTGGAGGATTTCCTCTCCATTTGCTATAGGTCATCACAGTGTACAGGCTTCAAAAGTATCAACCTAAAGAAACTTTCAGGACCAGCTTCAAGTGTCCTTGACAAATGATTGCATCTTGAGTTGTGAGTGAATGTCCCTATATCAAGAAATCATCTCTGATCCAACTTTAGAATATCTCCCCTTCCCCTCCAAAATTCCAAGTCCACTCCCACATGGGTTTCCTTGGTTCTGGTGGCACATAGTAGCCAGGTCCTTCAATTTTTCAGTGTGTAAGCTACTTCTTTCTGGACAAGGGCTGATACTTCTGTGAGACTACATTCTAGTTATCATCTTGGAGCAATTAGAACTTTAGCAAGATCTGAAGGAGAATAATAATCATCTTATGAGGCACCTGCTTCAGGTGAAGTAGGCCCTTCTTCTGTCAGGGGAGAAGAAATTGCCCCTGTCCTCCAGAATGGTTCAGGGGAATTTAGGAGTTCAAGATTCTCCATATCATGTATCCCAGTGAACTCAACCTAGGTCTCAGCATCATTGGGAGGCAGGGCCATGAGTTTGAAATAAGAGATCATACAAAGCTGTGCAGTCTCCTTTGCAGACCTGCCAACCTTAAAGTCCAATCCTGGGCCTGGATTTCATCACCGCCTGCCCTGCAATGACCAGAGATATGTCACTTTCAAAGCTGCCATAGAGTATGATGACAGATGGAAACTACTGATTTTTGTTGGAAAGCATAACATAGTATATACAAATGTCAAATTATAATGTTCTACACCTCAAACTTATGTAATGTGGTAAATCGGTGTTACCGCAACTTTAAAAAGAGCTGCCATAGATGCCCTCTGGCTTTCAGAGTATGTCTGAAGTTGGTAATGAACCACTCTCAGCCTAACTGTTTTTTTGCAAGTCAAAGCAAAACAAAAGGGAGTCGTCACCCTACTCCACAATCCATATAATCATCACTGCTCTAACATTCACTGTGTACTGCAGCTACTAGATCTCCCAATACTTGACCTTCCACTTAAGTCTCATCCCAATTTACTCAGGTGAAAGCTTAAATAATTTTGATATTGCTGCATATCAGGATGTATTCTCATTCCAATGTACTGCGTGCATGCATGCGCGCGCGCGCGCACACACACACACACACACACACACACACACAATGTCCCTATTACTTTCAGACAGGTTAGTAAATCAGTTCCCAAACCCACAAGGTCTCCTTTCTACAACCTTTTGTTTTAGCTTAGTTTTCCTAGAAAATGGACCCTGAGACAAAGATTTAGAGCCAATACTCTAATTGGAATATGTGATCTGAAGGCAGGAGAGGGATGAGAAAGGAAATGAAGCAGGAAGAATAGGAAGCAAGACAAGGTGATGTGTTCCTGTCCTGGCCACCACACTACCTAAACCATGACGAAACACGGCCGGGAGCTCAGCAAATGCATCTGCTAAATGGCGTGGGACACCTCTAACTGTGCAGTACAGGGACACATGCCTTGGAATGGGCCACCAGAGAGAGAAATGGAGAGGAAATGGGTCTGGTTTACTCCCTTCTCTCTTGCACAGGAGCAAGATGCTGAGGATCTGGGTCAGCAACTCTCAGCCAGGTACAACTTTGTCCCCTAGGGGACATGTGACTAGAGATATTTTTATGTCTAGAGACTTTTTTGTTTTCACAACAGGAGGAGCTATTGGTATCGAGTGGGTAGAGGCCAAAGATAATGCTAAACATACTATGATGTAAAGCATAGTCCCCCACAGCAAAAATTATTCAGTCCAAAATGTCATTAGAACTACTGCTGACAAAATGTCATTAGTTGGTGGTGACGCCAAGAGAATACTAACAGATGTGCTGGACAAAACAACTCAAGAGAAAACAACAAAAGATACAGAAGATGTTTCACAGGCAAGAAAACACGAATGGAGAACAAAACATAAAAAGATATAGACCTCATTAGCAACCAGGAAACTCAAATCACAGAAGGATACCATTTCGCACTCAACTGAATGGCAAAAAAAATTAAGATACTGAGAACACCAGGCATAGGCAGAAAGGCTCTCAAGGGGAATTTCCATTGCCTGCTGGGTGGGGGTGTGAATTGCTACCATCTCTATGGAAAACAGTTTATTATTATGGTGTAAAGTTGAACACATATTTATTTAAGGTGATTATTCATACCAGTTGGCCTGAGACTGTCCTGATTTCAGCACTAAATATCCTGCAATGTAGGAAACTCCTCAGATCCAGGCAACTGGGATGATTGGTCATCTGTCTATCTCATATCTGAACAACCCATTTCTGTCTATGTGGCCCTGAGAAACACTTGCACATGCACCAGGGGATATATAATCAACGATCATAGGACCTTCATAATACAGACTATGGAAACAAGAGAAATGTCTGTTTACAGGAGAATAAATAAATGAAGATATAGTCACACAATGTAATATTTAGCTGTGAAAATGAACAATAGCTACATGTTACAACATAGGTGAAATCTTAGACACATAAATGTTCAGTGGAATGAGCAAGTCTGTAAACTATGTGAGTGTGAGATCATTATCATAAAGCTCAAAAGGAAGCAAACATTAATAACACATTCTTGTTTGGTTCTTTTTCTAAGCAAAGAATTGATACAAACTTAGGATGGTGGTGACCTCTGGAGGGGAGCTGGGGAAATGGAGTGGGGAGGCATCTGCTCCCCAAAGAAACCTCAGTAAATGCAAGTCATTGGGTTGCCAGAGAGTATTCACTGGACTTTGTATCTTTACTGTCAGATTTAACTTTTATTTAGCTTTAGCTATGTTATTTTTCATTTATTTTACCTCTTTGAAAATCCCACAATTATCCCACTTTTCAGAAATAGGGAACAAAGAATCATCAATATATTTGGGAGAGAAGAATGAACGTAATACATTCCCCAAGCCAATGATGGTGAATGTTCTGGCCTGGGTTCTCCATTCATGTGACTTACCGGCATTTATTTCCAGTCAAGTTCCCATTTTGCCTCCAAGGAGCTGGAGATGCTCAAGTCAACCTGTTAAGCCTCACACTTAAATTGTGCAGCACCTGGTGACTTGGGAGAGCGTCATACTTAAAACACAGGCCAGGAGAACAATGAAAGTCACTTAGGAATACTGCAGAATAAGGCTTCTATGTAATTTACGCAATTCAATCTTGGAGTGAAAAAATCCATGAACTGAAAATTACCATTTCACACACACATCCCAGTGGAAACACACATGCACAGAAATCTAACGTCAATTTCTATCTAACTGACCAGAAACTTGGCCTTGGTGGGGTCCAGAGCCTTGGAATGTCAGTTTGGGATCATAATGCAAAAGTCCTTGATAAATTTGTACAAAACCCACTCAATATGCTTAGCATGCTTACGGAAGGTGCACCACCCAAAGAGATTCTATCACATAACCTGCATCTTTGCATTACCCTCCTGAAGTCACCAACACAGAGGCTGAAAAGTTCTTGCACTTAGGCACACTCTCAGCCTCACATTTTTCTCTAAGTGCCCACGTTGTTGTCTTCCTCCCTTCCTCCCTTCTTCCCTCTTTTCCTGTGTGAAATAAATGTAAACCATACATCCTTTCATAAGAGAAAAATCTTATCATTTTGTTAATTATGTGGCCACAGTAATCTGTCCTCTCAACCATCCACTCATTGACCTTTATTTGTTTTCCCACTTGCTTATCACTTTTTCATAAGCATATTATTCTGCCTGCAAGTTAACTTGTATTTTCCTGCATTTTGACACATTCTACAGATTTCTGGTTTCTCCCATGGTGGTTGCCCCTTCTCGTTCCCTCATCACGGTATGCCTTCATTCCCAAGTCACCCGACAGCATTATGAGACATTATGCTTCTGTGTCTTTGAACACATACTACCTTTCTTGCCTTATAGTGGCTTCCTACTTTTTCTGGCTGGGGAACCCTGTGAACCTTAATCCATTTGTTTCTATTCCCATCGCTTCTTGGCCTTTTGGCTAAGACCAAGTATAGATATTTCTGTTCTTGGTATCTTGCAATCTAGATCTTCCTTTCCTTGTGTCAAAGCCCTTTCAAAATGTGACCATGAAGCTCATCTCATCAAGAGGTGGAGAGTCTATTTCCACAGAGCCTTGTGCTTTTCTTTGGCCTATAGAACCCAGCAGAAGCGACTGTTTGGAGCCTAGGCCTCAAGAAGCCTTGTGCACTTTCGGTCACTCTCTTAAACCTTCCTCAGTCACCATGTGAATAAACCTAGCCTGCTGGAGAAGTGGGCTGACCCAGCTTCCTCCAGTCAATGACCAGATACATGAGTGAAGCCAGTTAGACTATGCAGCCCTCCAGCCAATGTTCAGCTTATGAAAGATGAATGAATGAGCTTGACTGAGATCAGGTCTTCTAAACTCAACCAAAGACTCATGAGCAATAATGCTTACTGTTTTAAGCCACTAAGTCGTGGCATTCATTTGTTATACAGAAACGTGTGAGCTCCTTGAGAACAGGGGCAATTTTTGTTTTGTATCCAAAAGTATAAGTATCAACTGCCAACTCTTCAATAATGGGTACCAGAAAAATATCAATGATTGATTAGTTAATTCAGGATTGCAATGATACCCAAGGGAGGGTTTTTGGAGGCAAACCAGAGTTTGAATCCCAACTTTATTTCCTATACGTGTTACTCCAGAGAATGTGGTTAACTTTACTCAACTTTATCTGATCATCTATAAACTGAAGACTAGGATAATATATTTACTGCAGGATTTTGGTGAGGAGATATAGATTTGCCACCCCTTACCACAGCATAGAGCGAGTGCCCAACAAATAGGAACGGAATCATAAAATGCATATAATGCATTTGGTATAACACATGATGTACAGTAAATAAATGATAGCTCAATAATATGATCATGATTATCATTGCCATTGTATCACGTCTTATAGCAGGAACTGTAGGTGCTCCATCCATATCCCCTTGGAATTCATAATTTCTGTTCATGCTGACATGATGGTGGCTTCCAATGGCAAACACCTGGGACTCTTTGCCTGGGGGCCTCCTCTGACTGCTAGAGTCCCTTTGGTCTACACATATGACAGACCACAAATACCAGAGAGTTAACATTTCCTCCTAAGGGAGCAGCCCTCAACCAAGCCAGATGGGAGAAGGTAGCTACAAACCCTAGTTTCCTTGTCCTTAGGAGAAATCCAAGGTGTGTTCCATACTGTATCCCAGAATTACCCAGTGAGATCTTGTGCCTCTTGGTCACAGCAGTGGTAATGCACCTTTTCTGTCTCCCTTCTCTTCCCCATCTCACATACCCACCCACTCCGCTAGAAAAACACAATGGCTCCACCTCCCAAATAAACACGACTATCTAAACTTTTTGTTTTACTGTCCGAGTCCAGGGAAATCAACCTAAGACACTGCTACTCTCTCTGTTTTATCTTATCCTCATTGCTCCAGAATCCAATTACTACTTCCTAGCCTTTTAATGATTTCTCCAGCTAATCAAAGAGCTGTATCCAATACAGTATACGACAAGACCAATCACAGAATATGGTATCACATTTTAGGTCTTTTCAAATGTATTCACATGTCTCAATTCTCTGAGTATATGAAGATAGCGTTAACTTGCAGTTGACTTGGGTACCTCTGTGCTTATCTTGAAGGGCACCTGGAACCATGATATTGATTCTCAGCCAAAACAGAAGTGAAATTCACCAGCTAGTGATTTATAATATGCTATTAAAAGTCTAAAATTTCCCCAGAGGAATCCTATACTGTTTATTTAAATCATATGGATGGATGGTTTGCACCCATTTACCTGTTCGCAAAGCCTGCTTTTAGCTACTGGAGCTGTGGGATATAAAATATCCCTCAGTAAGCTTCAGACTTGACTCCTCTGAGACAAAGGTGTCACATATATTTTGGTCATAATCAGAAAATGAAGTGCAGCCTTTCAGGTGGAGAAAGGACTCTGGGAGCTGTACTGGAAAGTCTCAGCCCTCTCTGATGTGTGCTGGGCTTGCTTTCTCCTGCTGTACCTTATCCCTTATCCTTTGCCTTTACTGCAGCTTTACATGGTTTTCAATTACCTGACACTGTAGAATTGCTGCACTGAGGCTGTTTTCTGACAACTAAAGCCTTTTGATAAGGGTCTGGGGTAGAGGGAAAAAGGGTTGTTACAGCACCCAAATTTAGAGTCATTTCAGAAAGTTGTGCATACTGGAAATCAGGATTCTGTACTTTGCTGAGCTCTTAAAATACTGTTTGGCTGAGTTATCATGAAAATTCTTCCGAACACATAGTTTGAGGTTGGCCCATGCTCCAATAGCAGGTGTTGGCTTCTTGGAATCTTGGCCCCACTTGCCAAGGTCATTGCATAATTCCTTACCCTCTCACTGCGCCCACCC